>JAOWBJ010028708.1:0-10756 GCA_028566335.1 Monarda citriodora
CCATGTAGTTGGTCCATCAAATCGTCAAGGCGTGGTATAGGAAACCGATATTTAATAGTGATTGCGTTCCGCTTGACTATCCACGCGCATTCACCATGTATTATATATTTTGGAACAAGTAGAGCTGGAACGGCACATGTACTCATACTTTCTCTTAGTAAGCCCTTGTCCATAAGCTCTTGAACTTGCCTTTGCAGCTCCTCGTGTCTTTAGAATTCATTCGATATACCGCCTTATTTGGAATTGATGCTCCAGGGAAAAAAATCAATATAGTATTGGATGCCTCTCAAAGGCGGGAGGCCAATAGAAATTTCATCGGGAATAACATCTTTAAATTCATCTAGAATGGGCTGCATTATTTGAGGAATTTGTATACTTTCCTCATTCTCCACCACCACCACAAGAACATAAAGTTCTTTTGTTTCCTCAAGTGTTGCATCAAGTTGAGACTTAGAGAGAAAAGTAACTTCATCCTCTTTAGACAGTTTAGGAGTAATCTCAAGTTTAGTCGGCCCAAAAATTATTTTAGCTCCATCTTTCACAAAATGATAAGTATTTTTACGGTCATCATGAATAACATTTTGATCATATTTCCATGGTCATCCAAAAAGTAGATGAAAAGCATCCATTAGGACAATGTCACACAAACTTCATTGTTATAATTTTTGCCAATAGAAAATGGAACAAGACACCTTTTTTTGTTACATTCACATCATTACCCTTTCGAATCCACGAAAGTTTGTATAGTTGAGGGTGATTTTAAGTTTCAGCTGCAACTTCTCCACCATTGTTGAAGGCACCACATTCTCGCAGCTTCATCGATCAATAATTGCATCAAAGACCTTGCCATGAGAAATGCACCTGGTGTGAAATATCTTGTTCCGAAGCCACGACTCATCTTATGCATTATTAGTATTGAGGTTGCGCCGAACCACCGAAGTTTCTCCCCGATCTCCATATGTGATTTCTTCATCTTCGCCAGCCTCATTATGCATTGGGGTTGCGTCAACGGACTCCTCATTAATTTCTTCTTTCACAAGCAAGACGATTCTTCTATTTGGGCAATCGGATGCAATATGCCCAACATCATGGCACTTGAAGCATTTGCACAACGAGGATGTGAAAGTGTTAGATGTATTTGATTTTGGTGCCTCAATCTTCTTCATTGGCAGTTTCGAAGAGGCCGCCTGGCTCTAAGTGTCATTCGAAGTCGTTGTACCTCCTTTGTTATGAAATTTGTCCTTGTTCCAAGAACACAAACTTTTCTTAGGCACTTCATTGATCTATTTTTCCACTTTGAGAGAGAACTTGAAAACATCGTTGTATGTCCAATATAGTTGAAGTTGAACTATATTAGCAATTTCATACTTCAATCCTCAAAGATATATAGCGGGCTATCCTTTGTTCCTCTGATTCCATGACTTCACAACTCATCATGAGATGTTCAAATTCAGTCGTGCAGTCTTCAAAAATTTTATCCTTCTGCTTGAGTTTGTGGAATTTCAGAAACATATCTTGACGATAGATCTTGGGTAAGAACTTTCGCCTAAACATCTTCTTCATTTTTCTCAAGTTTGGATCGATTCTTGGCTTCGCGGCTGCGTTGCTTCTTGAGGTGTTCCCACCAAATTGACGCATGCTTTGTCAATTTTATAGCAACAAACTTCACCTTACGATCTTCCAGAACATTATGATATTAGAAAATTCTTTCGACGGTGAGCAACTAATAGGACACGGCCTAACAGCTAGACCCAAGAAATAGGCCCAACATAGCTGGCCATGAAATGAGCTCGGCCCTATGCAGTTCGGCCCAACTACAGACATAGACGAACTCCAACTCGGCCCACTCGAGCTCGACCCCAGCACGAGAAGGACTCCTACTTCAAGCTTATCTCGAAGATATATTCTAGAAAGATAAGGATTCGGATAAGTATCATGAAAATATATAGATAAATCTCAAACGAGTCCAATTAGGAAGAGACTTTGTATTAGAGAAGGACTATACTTGTAAACACTAATAAATAGAGGCTAGGGCAGAAGAGATGGGACACACAATCTCTCTCTATTTCATACTCTATAAGCAATAAAGGCTTTTCTCCCCTCCCGTGGACGTAGATCTACCTCAAGCTGATCAAACCACGTAAATCCTTACATTAATTCTTTCTTGTTCTTGCCACATAAATCTTCTAACAAAAGCACGATCGATCACTGACACCATCTGTGGGAAGTTTATATACGTGTGTTGATCAAAGCTTTTGTTCCGCAACCATGGTTAGACCAGTTACGCGATCTAACACATCCAAAGTTGAGGAAGGACATGACGCCCAGGAAGCACAACCCCAACTCCAGAAAAGACCTAGCGATCCAAGAGCTTGAACCCGGGGGCAAGGAGAATCATCTACAAGACAAAGATGACCATCAAACCGGCTCGGAAAAGGAAGAGAGCCGCCAGATGGAGATACCCCCGCTAAACCAAATTAATTTGGATGAGACGGTCAAGGGCTTCCAGCTTGGCGAGCTGGAAAAGAAGGGCTCACGGGAGCAGAAGGCCTCCTCTAGACGAAAACGAACTCCCAGTGTAGAGTATCTCCACTCTCACAGCGGACGGCGAACTCTACCCTGAGATCGGAATCAGGATCGCAGCCGCAACAAAGATCGGCTGCGAGACCGCAGTGGAGTCGAGATCATTCTCGCGGTCATTCCAAAGGTCGTGACCGGAGCCAAGATCGTTCTCGAGGTCGCTCCCAAGGTCATGAATGGAGCCGAGATCGTTCTTGAGGTCGCTCTCAAGGACGTGACCAGAGCCGAGATCGAAAGAAAGATCACAGTAGAGGTCAGAGTCGGGACCGAAGTCGGGGCTACCACAGACACCACAGCCGGTCCCCCAGGCGATCTTCATCCTACAAACATCGGCGAAGGCGAGGATTTGAAGGGTACGAATATCTCTCGACCCCGTTCAAGAGGGTTATGTGTAACACCCCCCTTCCTGATGGTTATTGGGTACCTAACATACCCATGTATGACGGACGGAGCGATCCGGTGGATTTCTTGGGTCGGTTCCAGTACAACATAATGAATCAGGGGCTCAAAGAGGTTCACATGTGTAAACTTTTTCCTGAACTTTTGATCGATACTGCCAGATGATGGTTCAATACACCTCAGCCCAGCTCTTGACGGTCAAACAATGGGAAGGGAAGTCCATAACCGACTTCCTAACAAGGTTTAATAAGGAAGCCTTGAAAGTGGATGAGGCGAGTGATGTCCTCATCATCTCAGCGTTCCAACACGCCCTCTCACCTGGAGCGCTGTACCCAGAGCTCATTCGGCAACAGCCTCAGACGCAGTCCGAACTTTGGAGGATAGCAGACGAGTTCGCTTAAGCTGACGACGCGGACAAAAGAAGGTGCGACCAGGAGAAGGGCGAACCATCCGGAAAGAAGAAGCAAAGTGGAGATCGCGGCAACCAATCCCAAGGTCAAGGTCGACTCAACGCGCACGATAGGCTACAAAGAGGCTCGTTGGAGTCCCGACTAAGACCAAAATAAAATATAGTGTCCAGGTTCGGACCCCGCTAGAATCCCGAGCAAACTCAGATACCCTACTGACGCAGCAATTGGGGAGATTTACGAGATTCACATGGACCTATTTGAGAAGCCACGCCCAATGCTGAAACCGGCAGACCACCGATCTAAATAGCGGTACTGCTCATTCCATGAGGACCACGGGCATGATACGGAGGAGTGCCGCGACCTAGCGGGGTGTATTGAGGCCCTAATACAAAACGGGACTCTCAAAATATATCAGAGTCGTGGTCCTGGGCAGAATAAAAGTAATAAGGGCCGAAACAAAGGAAAATACAATTGTGGCACACAGGCCTATAAGAAGCCGAAGCAAGAGCCAGATGACGATGAAGGTGGTATCCTCAGTTCGATGGAACGATTGAGGCTATCACCGGACTTCATCCGGGCCAGACCAAATCCTCATTCAAGGCCGAAGCTCGAGGACCCAGTTTGGATGAGCCAACTAATAAGAGGCTCAAGCAGGAGGAGGCTATTACTTTCTACAAAGAGGATCCGGTTCCTGCCAAGGTGCCTCACCGGGATGCAATTGTGATCCAGGCTAGTGTGGCTAATAAGCTCGTCCACCAAGTGTTCGTGCACAGTGGCACTTCGGTAAGCGTCCTTATCAAAAGTTGCTTTGATAAGCTTAACATCGATGCAACCCGATTCACTCTGGCCCCGCTGCCCTTGCAGAGTTTCGCTCAGGATGAAATTCACCCAGAGGGGGTCATAAGCCTCCTTGGGACTGTTGGATGATCTCCTGCAAGCTCCACCACATCGGTGCAGTTCTTCATGGTGCCCATTCGCCATATAATATCATACTGGGGCATGATTGGTTGAATGTGGTAAGAGCTATATGTGCAACATTCCACCTGATGATAAGGATCCTAACCAAAGGAGGAGTGGTCACCATACGAGGCGACCAGAAGCGAGCAAAGGAGTGCATGCAGATCGCACTCCGGGGTGTCGAGATACCAACTCGGCACCAACAGGCGTAGCAACCACAACAAGCTGATGAGCTGAAAGAGGAGACGGGTTCGCTTGCTCATGAGCCGCTAACAGAAGAGATCACCTTGTACGACGATGATCCCCTCAAGGTCGGATTGGTGGAGATACCTCACCTTAGGCAGCAAGTGGTCCAGCTCCTCAGAGAGTACCGAGATATCTTCGCGTGGACACCTCTCGATATGACTGGAGTCTTTCCCGATATCATCACCCACAAGCTTAACATCGATCCCAGCGTCAGGCCGGTGAAGCAAAAGCAGCGTCAATTAGCTGCAGAATGAAAACAGGTCATTCATGACGAGGTAAAATAGTTTCTCCGAGCTCAAATCTTATTCGAAGTCAAATACCCTACCTGGATAGCGAACTCAGTGATGGTCAGGAAAGAAGGAGGGGGTGGTGGATGTGCATAGATTACAAGGATCTTAACAAACACTGCCCAAAAGACTGTTATCCCCTCTCCAATATAGATAAGAAAGTAGAGGCTCTAGTAGGATATGAGTTTTTTTTTTTTGCTTTTTTAGACTTGTATTAGCTTATCATCCAGTTTTAATGAGCAATGAAGACGCCCCCAAAACAACATTTATTACTGATTTTTGGATTTTTGCGTATAGAAAGATGCCCTTTGGTCTAAAATATGCGGGAGCGGCCTATCAAAGGATGGTCGACAAATTATTCTAGCCCCATATCGGGAAGATCGTCGAAGTCTATGTTGATGATATTGTCATCAAAAGTAAAGAGAAAACTACCTGTGTCGACAACCTCAGGACAGTCCTCAGCATTCTACGACATGTTAACATTAAGCTAAACCCGCATAATAGTGCATGTTTATGGTGCGAGCTGTGATGTTTTAGGGATGTTGGATATCACAGAAGGGTTAGGAGGCTAACCCTTCCGATGTTCAGGTCATTTAAGACATGAAGGTACAGAAGTCTATCCATGATGTGCAAAAGCTGACAAGATGTCTAGTTGCTTTGAGTCGCTTCCTATCAAAGGCGGCCGAAAAGCAACTCCCTTTCTTCAAGATTTTGAAGAAAGCGCCGAACATCGAGTGGAGAGAAGAGCACCGAAAAGCCTTTGACGAGCTGAAAGAATAACTCGCGAAGCTCCCTACTCTGTCCATATCAAAGGAAGGAGAAACTTTATCTCTGTACCTCACGGCCTCAGATGAGTCCATCAGTGCGGTCCTGATACGTGAACATGGACGTCGCCAACTTCCGGTCTACTTCATCAGTCGAGCGCTTAAAGGACCCGAGATGAGGTACCAACCATTGGAAAAATTACTTTGGCACTAATCAATGCGGTGAGGCGACTCAGGCTGTACTTCCATGCATATCTTATACAGGTTCTTACCGACCTACCACTAAGGCAAGTCCTTACAAAGCCGGAAGCCTCTGGCAGAATTGCGAAGGGGGCAATTGAGCTAGGGGAACATACCATATCGTTCCTTCCCCGGAAGGCCATAAATGGTCAAGCTCTGGAGGACTTCTTAGCTGAGGCCAAATTTAAGGAGGATCCCAACATAATTAAGTTGACCCCGAAAAAAGAAGCAGGTGAACTGCCAAAGGAGGCACCAACCAATTGTTGGCAAATCTACGTCGATGGAGCATCGGGTAAAATGGGAAGTGGAGCTGGGATCCTATTGATTAATCCAGAAGGGCAAGAGGTAACTTATTCACTTTGATTTGCCTTCCCGGGTACTAATAATGAGATGGAGTACGAAACTATACTCCACAGTCTTCGCTTAGCCAAGAGCCTTAGTATCCAGGCTGTAAAAGTTCACAGCGACTCCCAGGTCGTTGTAAACCACATAATAGGTGCGAGTGAAGCCCGTAGTGAAAGAATGAAGAGATACCTCGACAAGGTTAAAATCTTGCAGCAGGCTTTCTCGCACTCGAACTAATCAGGGTTCTAAGAGGGCAAAATATACCAGCTAATTCTCTGCGCAAGTTGGCATCTTCCCAGTCGACATCACCGGTGGAGAACGTCCAGAAAAGAATTATTGACGAAGTGGAAGTCAATAAGATTGTAGATGAGCCGAACTGGATGACTCCAATTCAGAATTATTTGGAAAGGAGAGAGTTACTGGATAACAAGCTCGAAGCTCGAAAACTGCTCGCCAAATCTTTGCAATATACCGTGGAGCAGGGAATTCTGTATAAAAAGTCTTTCCTTCAGCCTCTTCTAAGGTGTGTGGTACCCGACGAAGCGAGATATGTTTTGCGAGAAATCCATGAGGGGTCTTGTTGCAGCCACATAGGCCTCCGAGCTTTAGCAAGAAAGGTCATGCGAAGTGGATACTATTGGTCAACAATAGGGCAAGATGCGATCGCGCTCGTTAAGAGTTGTCCAATGTACCAAGTCAATGAAAATGTGCCAAAGCTACCACAAACTGAGCTCGCAAGCATGCAAAGCTCATGGCCTATTATACAATGGGAAATCGACATTGTCGGGCCTTTTGATAAAGCCCCAGGACAACTCCAATTCCAAATTATAGCAATCGACTATTTCATGAAGTGGGTAGAGGCCGAACATTGGCCAAAATTACAAGCCATAATGTCCTCAATTTTGTATGGAAGAAAGTCATTTGTCGATTTGGATTACCTCACATTATTGTCTCGGACAATGGAACATAGTTCACGGATAGAGTGTTCAAAGAATGGTGCCAAGATTTTCAAATTCAGCAAAAGTTCACTTCGGTGGCTCATGCTCAAGCCAATGGACAGACCGAAGTCATCAACAGAACTATCATGAATGGATTGAAAGCTCGACTAGGACGAACTAAAGGAAAGTGGGTGGAAAACTTACCCAATGTCTTGTGGTCATACAGGACAATACCAAAGACCTCGAATGGAGAAACCCCATATAGTTTCCTTTATGGGACGGAGGCAGTAATAATAGTCGAGATCAGAATGCCGAGCTCTCAGGTGATACACTTTTCCGAGGAGGCTAATGATGAAAACCTGCGAACTGACTTGGATCTCTTGAAAGAAAAAAAGAGATATGGCATTCATAAGAGAAGCTCGATATAAGCAGCAAGTAGATCGCTACTATAATCGACGAGTGAAGCATCGCCAGTTCCAGGTCGGAGACCTCGTACTTCACAATAACGAAATTTGTAAAGCAGAGAAGCTTGAAAAATTGGAAGCCACATGGGAAGGACCATACCGGATCAAAGAAGATCTAGGAAAGGGTTCGTATAAGCTCGCCCAATTATTTGGTGAGCCATTACCCCGCACATGGCACATTTTCGATTCAAAGAAATTTTATGTATAAGCGGGCGATCATAGGATACACATTTAGATCGGCATATTTTGGAACTCATGTACATAACTTTCTTTTTATCAAATGTTATTTTTCACAGAAATCAGTTTTTATCAATAAAAAATTCATTTTGTCCATTCATAAATCACATTCCATTTTTCATGCCATACTTATACATAAAAATTCGAAAATGAATTCTCTAAGGTTGGCCACCTTACGAGACAACTCACATCTCACGGACTCAAATTTACCTTACCTATGGGTATTAAGTCCCACAAAGAGATACCTTACTTAGAAAGAGTAATGACTTTTGTCATTACGAAGAAGAAGTATAAACACTTCAAAATATTGATGGCTTCTGTCATTACGAAGAAGAAGTATAAACACTTCGAAAAAATGATGACTTTTGTCATTATAAAGAAGAAGTATAAACACTTCAAAAAAGTGATGATCTTGATCATTGTGAAAGAGAAGTACATCAGTCCCCACGAATGGAGGCAACTCAATGAGAAAAATAGAATTGAAGAAAACGCAATATTATTATTGCAAATTATTACAAGGTACAATGAAGGTTGTTATATCTAAGGCATCAACTAGATCCCGATCCACGATTTTGACTGAAGCTCAGCCACTTGCTCGCGAAGTCTTCACTCGAGTCAAAGTTCGCATTCAGAACGGCGTCCAAGTTGAATCCCGGACTTCGAGCTCGACCTGGACCGCGACCTCTTCCTCCAGACCTGCCTCCCCCACAAACTCCCACATTGGAGGGGCGAGGTGGAACACTGTAGCAAGCAGGAGCCCGCGGAGCAATTCAGGTTGGAGGGCGGATTGCTAAAGCCTGGGAGGATTTGCCACTTCCCCTAACGAGTTGAGCAAGAGTAGGGTACTGATCCAAAATGCTATTGTAGAATTGGGGGATTTGCTTCAGTTCGTACAGTTTTTGTTCATATACCAAGGGATCGTACCTAGCATGACGATGGTACTTGACACAGTCGTTCACCCACTTCCTTACTTGGAAAATAAGCAGGCCACCATTCCTCTTCACGAAGATCTCGTAAGCACCATGCTCTTGAGACATTGTCTTCGTGTCTTCCTCAGAAATCTTCAACTGTTCCTGAAGGTTCAAGCATCAAGCTTTGACTCCATCATATTTTACTTGTGCCGAAGTGGAGTTACTCTCAAAATCCTCTAGAGCTCGGCCATATTGCTCCTTCTAGTATGCGACCTCAGCCTCCACTCCGGCAGACAAACTTGGCCCAGCCTTAACCTTGGCACTGGCCTCATAGTATTTATATCTCCAGATCGCCAGCTCGGCTTCAACCATCCCAAGCTTGTCCAACAGTTCATTTATGCGAATGACGAACAGGGACGCATCACACATTTCATGAGAAGGAGACTAACAAAAGTACAACAAAAAGAAAAGATCGGACTCAGTTGTGATGGATATAAGGTCTTTACTTCCATTAGGGCAAAAGTAGTACCCTAGTGGAACTGTGATTACATGGCGATCTAAAATAAGAAAAAAATTACAAAGGAGGGGGATCACCAACCCTATCACCCTGATCGCTGGCGACCACTCGTTCCTGGAGAGGGGTTTTCCCCTTGGACACTTGGGCAAACAAGGCGTCGACGTCGGCACCTCGGTCGACCTCGGAAGCTTGCACCGTCTCTGCGGTCAGCCGAAATGAAGCGGACTCCAATTCCTTCAGCAGGGGAAAGTCTTGAAAACCTGCCCACACTTCGGTAGCCAGAGCCCGGTTGTTGGCCTCACCAAACAGGTGCTCGTACCCGTACTTGGAGATGTCGACGTCGGGGTAGTCAGCCATCACAGTCTCCAGCACGCTGACGACCATGGACTCCCCTAGTACGCTGCCAAGGTTCGACGCCAGGTCACCAAACCTCCCCGAGAGGAGTAGCCTCTCCACAAAAGCCCTAATCAGGGGCCCTTGATTAGCCACCACTTCGGAGGAAAATTTGGAGTACTCGCTCCGGAGACTGCAGAGCTCGGCCTTCAGCGCTACCACTGAAGCCTGGGCCGCATCCTCGGCCTTGCGGGCTGTCGCGGCCTCCGCCTCAGCATCCTCCACCCTCTTGCGGGGGAGGTTATGCTCCTCTTCCGAGCTGAGGGTGGCCTTCGCAGGTGGCCTGAGCCATCATGGGCCAGCATCGGCAACCTGCAAAGTGAAAATCAGTTAGCAACACGAGTTATTAAAAAAGTCTAAAATTCACAAATAACAACAAGGTACGTTACCTCGAGATCTGACAAAGGCAGATCGACAGTAGACTCGATAGTGGGGTCGATCTGCGACCCCACAACAAATGCGACCTCAGTGGGCTGCTTGAAGCCCTTCTTCATCCTCTTCAGCTTAGGACTTTGCGACCCCACAACAAATGCCCCCTCAGTTTGGGGAGACATCAGGTTATCTTCGGTCCTTTCCGAAGAAGTGGCGGACACAGCCGCCTTCTCGGCCTCAGATGGCCTCTTCCTGCTTTGGACATGGAGACCCACTGCATAGAAAAAAAATAAAGGTTATTTTTAGTTCGACACGTAAACATGACATCACCAAGCTGATAAGTATAAAAGTGAAGCCCTACACTTCACCGTCTCCTTCTCAATAATTGAATCACGAGGGGCAGGCCTTATTACGGCGACCACGATCAGTCATTCCTTCAGTTCGGGATATTTAGTGGAGACCTTGATTTTCCCTAAGGTGCCAAGTCGCCACGGGAACTCCGGCACACCTACATCGGCGGCTCGAAGAAAAAAATATTTCGAGTGCTAGTCCGGAACTTTGTTGGGAAGTTCAGCTTTCGCGGAAGAGTTCGGCGTCAGGTAGTACCAGCTCGCCGAAGTCTTAAAAAAGAAAAAATACAGAATCATATCCCGGGGCATGGGCTGCCTAGCCTCCAGCCCGAGATATGTTAGATGG
>JAOWBJ010029026.1:0-10747 GCA_028566335.1 Monarda citriodora
CAATAGCTATTATTTAAACTAACATCTAATTATTATTTTTAATTTGCTTAATAAATTCATTCACATCCCAACACAAACACAATTTATATTTAATTTTTCCCAACGCAACATACGGACAACACGCTAGTATATACTAATATAATTAATTATTAATCAATTTGTTGTGTCGGTAGCTTGGTGTTGCGTTGGTGGACGACACTTTAATTAAAAGTCAACATGGCAACAAAATACATGCACGAAAAAAAAACAAAAAATAAAATACATGGACGAATTACATACCATCTTCATCTCGTTAAATTAATCATACTTTATAATTTAGTTCATTTTATTTATTAATCTTATTTTTTTAAATAAAAAAAATTATGACTGATAGTACATGGCCTAACAGTTAGGTCCAAGCAAGAGGCCCAATATAGATAGACCTCGAGAAGAGCTCGGCCCAAACACAAGGCTCATTCAGAAGGCAGTCCGGCCCCAACACAAGGCCCACTTCGACAACAGTTCGGCCCACAGCCAGCTCGACTCCAACACTCCTACAACAAGAGGGATTCCTACTCCAAACTTATCTCGAAGACATATCATATAGGGATTCAGATATCTACAATGCAAAAGATATCGATAAAGCCCCAAGGTTATCCGATTTGGACTTATACTTTGTATTAGAGAAGGATTCTACTTGTAAGCCTATAAATAAAGGCGCTAGGATAGAAGAGGGGACACACAAACTCTCATACTCTCATACATTATAACAATAAATGTTTTCCTCTTCTTCCTTGTGGACATAGATCTGCCTCAAGCGGATCGAACCACGTAAATCCCTTGCGTTTTACTTTATTTTTACGTTCTTCGTCGTAGTTACAAGGCCCAACAAAAGCACAATCGATCACTGGCACCGATGGACCCGGAACGATGAATTCAACGTTCTCGGGAAGACCAAACTCGCTATAGAGTTTCCTAATTGCAGATAAAGAAAGGGTTGACGAGTACCTATCTACATTTCTCAACCCTACAACAATTGAGAATGACATAAAACCAGGGGTGGAAGATTCTTGCCCTACACGGTGGAATACAACCGGAGTTGTACCACGACCTAATAACTTAAATTCTACCTTAGCATATGCGGATTTGGTAGAGGTAGACATAATTACTTGTTCGAGATGTTTGCGAAAGAAGAAGATGAACGGCGCAGCAGTGGCTTCTCACCGAAAATCGCAAGTTTTTACAAAGAAAATTTGCAGAGAATGTGTAGCGAAAGTAATGAATGATTCTCAAAAGCGTATGTGATACGCCTTATAGCAAGTGACATACCGCCTCCTACTTTCCTATTGGTCCACAGGCCTCGAAAGCCCAATCGGTGCAAAAAAGTAACGGGCACTATCAATACCTCAGCTCGGCGACCTTTCACATTTAGTTTGGTGACCTTTCACATTCAGCTCGCTACTCATCACAGCTCACCTCTTTTCAGTGAGGTATGCTCACTTAATCTCGTTCACTTTGACGGGGGCAACCAGTTCGCGAGCTCACCTCTTTTCAGCGGGGTGTGCTCATTTTACTTCGTCCACTTTGACGGGGGCAACCATTTCACGAGCTCACCTCTTTTTAGCGGGGTGTCCTCATTTTACTTCGTACACTTTGACGGGAGCAACCAGTTCGAGAGCTCACCTCTTCTCAGCGGGGTGTGCTCATCTTACTTCGTCCACTTTGACGGGAGCAACCAGTTCGCAAGTTCACCTCTCTTCAGTGGGGTGTGCTTGGTCTTACATCACATCCCCATCCCTACCTCTCTTTGGGGGGGGGGGGGGATGTGATAGTACATGGCCTAACAGCTAGGCCCAAGCAAGAGGCCCAATAAAGATGGACCTCGAGAAGAGCTCGGCCAAATGCAGTTCGACACAAACACAAGGCCAGAAGACAGTCCGGCCCCAACACAAGGCCCACTTCGACAACAGTTCGGCTCACAGCCAGCTCGACTCCAACACTCCCAACAAGAGGGATTCCTACTCCAAGCCTATCTCGAAGACATATCATAGAGAGATAAGGATTCAAATATCTACAATGTAAAAGATATCGATAAAGCCCCAAAGTTATCCGATTTGGGCATAGACTTTGTATTAGAGAATGATTCTACTTGTAAGCTTATAAATAATGCGCTAGGATAGAAGAGGGGACACACAAACTCTCATACTCTCATACATTAGAGCAATAAAAGTTTTCCTCTTCTTCCCCGTGAATGTAGATCTACCTCAAGCGGATCGAACCACATAAATCCCTTGCGTTCTACTTTATTTTTACGTTTTTCGTCGTAGTTACAAGGCCCAACGAAAGCATGATCGATCAATGACGTTATAATTAATTCTCTTTTTTCAGAATTAATTAAAGTTATACATTTTTTTGGATGACGTGCAAATCTCAAATATGACTTATTTAATTAGATAGAGATAGTATTAACAAAATTATTGTAATTTAATTTAATTATATGGCGTGTGGTATATCAGGGTTGTATTACTATATGTGTATTTTGGTAATTTATTTTTTTTAGAAGGAAAATGCACGCCATCTAAATTCAAAACATTTTCAAATAAAAAAAATGACACATTGAAATGAATGCAAAAAAGTGTGAAATTTTCGATAGTTGGTAGTTGGTATGTCATACTAGTATTTAATTTGTGACCCCCAAAAACGCTTCCACATTGAACGTTGAGGGAGGCCAAAATTCATGTCGTGACATCATTGCACCTCATGCTGTCTATAGCACGCAACTATTTTTTTTTTTTTTTAACAAAGTTAATTCTAATCTAATCATATTTAAACTATAACAATGAGATTCGAACCCTCATCATTGAAAACATAAAGCTTCATTGCCATCTTGATGTCCACTAATCTAAATGTCTGAGATTATAGCACGCAACTACTACTCTCCTTTTGAGATAGGTGGAGTCTCCTCTTGTTGTGGAGAGCAAAATTTTTATTACGGTGGTCATGAATTCGCTATTTATGGTGGACGAATTTGCTTTTAAAAAAAACTGCTCTCCTCTTTCATTTCATTATATTAGTACTACTTCATTTTCCGTTTTTGTAATTCTTATTATATTACTTTCATCCCATTATAGTAGTCTTGTTTTCTTTATTAATTTCTGGGCACGCTTTTCTACCGAATTTTTGTACGAGTTTTAAAATATGATCTTAAAATATATTTTAGTTTACGGGATACTACGAATGGTGGAAAAGCGTACCCGAAAGTCAATAAAGCAAATAAGACTATTATAATGATATGGAGGTTGTATTAGATTACTTTTTTAAAATGACAAAAATTTTTTTGCTACAATTAATTTTATCCTTTAACGTTGATTTCAATTACATATCCTAGTTTCGTTGACTTTCATGAGGTCAAATGTGACCTAAATAAATGAGATGAAAGTAGTAATCGATTAAAATAAAACATCGCACGTTGATTAATTATGCCTACTTAAATAGGGGATTATGCTTCCAACTTGATTATTTTATAATATTGTACTACTACATGAGTTTTATCTTTATTTTTATTTTATCTTTGATTATTTTATTATATTTAGTACTATCTGTTAATTCAAAAAGTTAAGCAATACTGATGTGAACTTGTTAACCGATATCAATATCCTTCTAATTATTTACTACTTTTGTCAAATGGACTGCGTACGTGTTAGGGTGTGTTTAATTATTTATAAGCAATTTAAAGTTATTTATAATATAATTTTAAAGTTGTTTATAAGTTTAGTCAAATATCAAATGCGTAACGAGTGTATGTTATGAATTATACTCGTTTAACTTGTGTTACTGATAAAAAAAAAGTTAAAATATTTTTTTTAGCAAGTACGAATGACAATTGAGTGAAATTGGAAAATAAGTAGATACAATTTTATACTACGTTGTAGCGATCAACTCCCACAAAGAGATGGATAAATTGTACTACCTCCATCTCACTTCATCAGTCTTATTTTTTCGACGGTTTGAACATGTTTTTTCACCGAAATTTAATACGAGTTTTAAAATATAATTATAAAATATTTTTTCTTTTACAAATTCACTGTTTTTATAACTATATAATAACTTATAAGCTATTTATAAGTTTAATCAAACTTCTACTCAATCTTTTCAGGATTGAAAAACCCTTGATAGGATCATGTGAAACCGAGAGTGTTCTTACTTTAGATTCAAGGCTATTTGGCGTTTATTTTGGTGTTGAATGCAAATGTAGTTAGTAACTCTTATGTTGAGGCCTCCATCTATTTATATAAGAACTTGTAGAGGATAAGCTTCAGATAGGCCGGTCCTAAGGCAGCCGGCGGACGCTAGACGCTCGGGAGAGTACGGCTGCGGAGCATCCAGGACGCAGGTGCGTCCGGTGCTGTGGCTCTCTCGGAGCGTTCAGGACGGGACGCTCGACTGTCCGGCCTTAACTGCTGGACGCAACAATTTTCGATTTATTTTTTTATTTTTGATTTTTGGCATTAAAATAAAAAAATAATTTAAATTTGAAAAAAAAAACAAACGGCTATCTTCCACATATAAATACACCTTATTTTCACCTCAATCTCACACTACATCAGGCCCGTCCCGATTTATATTGAGGCCCCGTTCTATATATAAAAATTGGGCCTTAAAATTTTTAGAGTACGAACTAAAAAATAATAAAGGTGGATACATAAATAAATTATCGAAAGACAAATATATGAGAAAAAAGAATTAAAATAAAGAGTGATTATATAAATTTAAGCAATTTAGACCATCTATTGTAATTATATGTTGCATCTACCATTGCATAACACATGCTCGTTACATGCCATTAATATTTAAAAAAAACCTAGCAATTTTTGTTGATAGAAACATTTAATTATTGTCTATTTAAAAAATATTTATGATAAAATGACATTCATCCCACATTGCCAAAAAAATACAACGCGAAATTATTATAGGTAATCTATATCGATTTTAGGCCCCAAAAATTATGGGGCCCTGTTCCGGAGAACTTGATGAACATGGCCATCGACGGGCCTGCACTACATTCTTCATTTTACTCTATAAACTTATACTATCTTTTTTTTTTTCATTTACAAATCAATTTTTAGCTTCAAATGAGTGGTCCAATTGTTAAACAAGAGGAGGAAGTCGCAGTCTCGGGGGAAGTCGCAGTATCGGATGAAATCGTAGTCTCGGGGAAGTCACAGTCTCGGATCCGATGGATGCGCTCCTGAAGGAAGCTGAAAGCAAGATGGTACGCATGAGAAGCAAAACATTTAGGGAGTACGAGAAGATGAAAAAGCCCGATACGACCCAGATGATGGAAGAGGAGCGAACTATTCATTTTCATAGCGAACTATTCATTTTCATATTTTGGAGAAATTGTATGCCATCTCCGAAGGAAAATGAATATGCTTGCAATATTTTTTAATTTGAGTTTTAATGTAATGTTTTTTATTTTCAATAAAATAAAATGTTTTTAATTTTGTGTTTATGAAATTAAATTTTAAAAAAATAAAAAGGACTCCTTATGATTAAATTAATAATAAAAATGAAGGGAATCTTGGAGGAGTGTTCATGATGTTGCTGGGATTCGTAATGAAGAGAGTTTAGAATGCAAAAAACTCTGAAAAAAAAAAATTTTAGAGGAGAGTCCAAGATACCACCGTGGATAGTCTCAGTGGACGGAGCCGATAGATACAAGATATGTACGTTCTTACTAGCAGTTTGCTCTCAGCTATTAGCGAACACATTTTATTCCGCAATCGTCGTAAGTGTTTTTTAGCGTATAATGACAAGTTTTAATTAATTATTATTTTTACATAGTTTTTTATTTTTTTTGAACGGCAAATTCTATTCTACTCTATAATCCTACCTAAACTATACCAATGGAATTCAAATCCAAATGGATTCGAACCCTCACCACTGGGAGCTTAAAGCTCCACTGCCCACCTTGGTGTCCACTCACAAGTTTTTACATAGTAATACAACATTCTTATTATAAATAGTTGGTCTAGTGGTAAGGGGTTATTTTCGAAACCTTTGGTCTCGAGTTCGAGTCCCCTGTGACGCGGCCTTTAAATTTCATGTTAAACTTGTCCAAAAAAAAAAAGTTGTATTTTAAATTCATTAACAAAACGCTCGGAAACGCTTATCACAATTGTAAAAAAGGGCAAAATCTTGTATATGGTCGGTTACATGGTGTGGCCATATCAAAGTGTCAATCTTATTGAATAAAAGTGCCAATCTTATTGAGAGAAACGTGCCAATCTTTACCGTAATAATTTAATGAATAAAAGTGTCATTTTTAAAAGTGTCAATCTCATTGAACAAAGGTGCCAATGTCATTGAATAAAAGTGCCAATCTTATTGAAGAAACGTGCCAATCTTTACCGTAATAATTTAATGAATAAAAGTGTCATTTTTAAAAGTGCCAATCTCATTGAACAAAGGTGCCAATGTCATTGAATAAAGGTGCCAATGTAAATCCGGTCACACTTGGGTGACCAGCCTCACCCAAATGTGCCCCAAAAAAAAAATACTACATTCATCTCAAATTAATTGTTTAATTTTTTTTATGTTAATCAATGCACGTTTTCCATTGAAACTTAGTATAACTTTTAAAATAAATTTTTGAAAACTTTTCGCTAAAAAATACTACGACACTCGCAACATATATAAAATGAAATACCAATAATAAGGAAAAATGATTTTTTTTAACAGCAAATCCTAATCTACACCTAATCTACACAATTGGGTATCGAACCTTTCGCCACTCGAAATGAGAGCTTTTGCTCCGCACCTGATGTCCACTAGGCTACAAGCCAGGGACGGAAAAAGGAAAATCACGTTTCTTGTTTGCAAAGTAAGGTGACACGTAATACCTTCATCTCATATAATTAGTATCAATTATTTATGTCAATCAATACAATACATGTTTTTTCACCGAAATATAATACTAGTTTTAAAATAAATTTTTGAAAAAAAAATTCGCTCACGGGATAGTACGAGTGCCGAACTATCTCGTGAGCGGAAAAAATTTTTAAAAATCTATTTAAAAACTCGTATTAAGTTTTGGTGGAAAAACGTGTATTGATTGATATAAAGAAGTGATTAATTAAATAAGACTGAGGTAGCAGTATTAGTTAAAAAATAATAAATGGTGGTTATTGTTTATTAATAAGGCGGAATCAAATGATAAGATTCTTACATAGAGCTTTCAAATTTTGGGGTCAATTCTGCCTGCTATATAAATGCACTTCCCCACACGCACATACTTTTAGAGAGAGAAAGAGCGACATATTGAAGAGAGAGAGAACGATATATTGATGATAGAGATACAGAGATATCGCGGGACGAGTTATAAAAAAAAAAAAAGTTGATAATGGGAGGGGAGGGGACAAATATGGGTAGTCAGTGTCAGAGTTTCCGCTTTCAATTATGACATGATAAGTATTTTTTTTTAAGCTGCAAATTCAATTCTACTCTATAATCCTACCTAAACTATTTCAATGGAATTCGAATCCAATGGAATTCGAACTCTCACCACTTGGAACTTAAAGCTCCACTGCCCACCTTGGTGTCCACTGGGCTAAGTGCCCGGGACTTGACATGATTAGTAGTACCCCATCTCATTAGTCTTATTTTTCTTTTTGTCCATCTCATTTACTTTTCCACTTTTTAAATTGGGTAAATAATACTTGGCCACAATTAACTCTCTCTCCTCAAAATTAATTATAACCACATATCATCTCCTTTATTGGTTTTTGTGTCGAAACCAATTAAGTCATGTATAATGAGATGGAGGTAATATTACCTTCCGTGTTATATACGGGCCAAACTATTTTTAAATAATGCAGAAAAATTAAAAATTAATCATATTATAAAAAAGAAAAATAATAAAAGTATAAGAAAAATCAAGTAATAAAATATACTGGATATTTCTTCCCTCTAAAGTAAACAATATTGTGTTGCAACATATAAATTTGTTCCGTCAACATGAAATGAAGAGAAATAAATTGGTAACCCATCAGTATCAAAAGAAAAGGTGATAGATACAACTACTTGACTGCAAAATACCACAAATAGAAAGCACAAAAAAACATAAAAAAATTGTTTAGACTATCCCTATCTGTGATTCTCACTCAACTCAACCCCAAATAAAATATTCATTTATCTCTCATCCACATACACAACTAACCTCAATCAACTTTGTACTCTCATTAGTGACCCAACCCAACCCAATTAAATATTTTCTTTTATCAAGATTTTATATTAACATACAAATTTATAATTAATTTAAATATATAAAATATTGTTTAAAAATTATATAAATTAATATATGATTTAAATTTATAATAATAATTATTAGATATTGATCGATCGTGCTTTTGTTGGGCCTTGTTACTATGACGAAGAACATAAAAAGAGTACAAGAACGCAAGAGATTTACGTGGTTCGATCCGCTTGAGGCAGATCTACGTCCACGGGGAAGAAGGGAAAACGTGTATATTGCTCTTGTGTATGAGACTATGAGAGTTTGTGTGTTCCCTCTTCTATCCTAGTGCTTTTATTTATAGGCTTACAAGTAGAATCCTTCTCTAATATAAAGTCTAGGCCTAATCGGATAACCTTGAGGCCTTGTTGATATCTTTTTACATTGTATATATCTGAAGCTCTATCTCTCTATAATATGTCTGCGACATAGGTTTGGAGTAGGAGTCCTCCTTGTTGTGGAAGTCTTGATGGCGAGCTTTAGGCCGAGCTGTGGGCCTGATCAGAACTAGGCCGATCTGCGTTTGAGATCTTGCTGTCTTCGGAATGAGGCTTGTGTTTGCGCCGAATAGCGTTAGGTCGAGCTCTTATCGAGGTCCATCATTGTTGGGCCTCGTGCTTGGGCCTAGCTATTAGGCCATGTATTATCACATCCCTCCATAGAGAGGTAGGGATGAGGATATGCTGTAGATTTTAGCGCACTTCACTGGAAATATGTGAGTGTGCAAACTGGTTGCCCCCGTCAAATTGGACGCGAGCAGCGAGCATACCGCGCTGAAAAGGGGTGAGCTCGCGAACTGGTTGCCCCCGTCAAAGTGGACGCGAGCAGCGAGTATACCACGCTGAAAAGAGGTGGGCTCGCGAACTGCGAACTAAATGTGAAGGGCGTCGAGCTAATGGGCTGATATTGTGTCAGTTACTTTTCATTAAATGCGTTGGTTGGATTTTCGATGTTGGCGGCCCAATTAGAAAAGCGCTATTTCGAATCGTAACCCCAAAGTAGCTTATAGGGCACGATTTGGCCATGTTCTTCATCACTTTGAACTTCAAACTTTTGAGAAAGAAGGAAAATTCCAAAATCTCCACTTTTCGTCGCCGTTGTTGCTGTTGCTTCGGTGAAATCCTTTCTCACTTTTTTCGCGAAAACCTACTCAATCCAGTAAGTATGGCTTCTTCCTCTAAAATTGTAGTGTCTAAGTTAAATTTTTTCATTTCCGCTCGGGAAGTTCCTGAAACCGTAGATTATTTCTTCGTGGGTCAGGATAGATCTATGCCCACTTTTGCGCATTACTCCAGCGCTATAGGTAATGGGGTCGTAAATAGTTATCCCTCATCTTTAGAACTATCGACGATTAGGGAGTTAGAGTCTTATTGCTGAAAAATGCGGCTTTTATCATTCTGGGCCCGCTGGATCGGTCTTATGCCCCTCCGGTGAGGTTCGTAACTGTTTATGAAGATACCCTTCATAGTGGCCTTCGATTCCCTTTGCATCAAGCGTACAAAGAGCTTTTAGAAATTCACTGACTGCCATTAGGACAGTTGTTGGAATATTTGGTTAAGGGGGAATTTAATAAAATTCTTACATGGTTTTGATTATACCAAAGCCCTCCTTACCAGATAATTCTATGATCTTAATTTATATAATCCCTCAAATAAATTTTTTTTTTGTAGCTTAGATGTGCTCAATTGTTAGGGAGCCAATTTATTTTGGTTTTCATACTTATGCTACAGGAAGAATCACTTCAACAACAAGTCTACAGTATCGGATCAAATTTGCTTCAGGATCGATCCCACTCTTGGATCGATCTCATCAGGATCGATCCTACCCGGATCGATCATCCCAGGATCGATCCTCCCCCGGATCGATCTCACTCAGGATCGATCCTACTCCCGGATCGATCTCGCCCAGGATCGATCCTACCCGGATCGATCATCTCAGGATCGATCCCCTCCCGGATCGATCATTCCAGGATCGATCCTCTTCCGGATCGATCTCACCCAGGATCGATCCCCTCCCGGATCGATCTCCCTACGATCGATCCTCCCGGATCGATCTCCCCAAGATCGATCCCTCCCGGATCGATCTCGCCCAGGATCGATCCCCTCCTTGGATCGATCCCGCTCGGAGCGCCACTACAGGATCGATCGCTCCCGATCGATCGCTCCTAGATCGATCGCTCCCGATCGATCGCTCCTAGATCGATCACTCACGATCGATCGCTCTCAGATCGATCCCTCCCGGATCGATCACTCCTGGATCGATCACTCCCGATCGATCATTCCCGGATCGATCTCTCTCTCGATCGATCACTCCAAGTTCAAGTCAAGATTGCTACAGTGAAATTCTACAGGATCGATCAACTCCAACATTTATTAAAGGACTCAAGCTTTGATTGGCACGATTCCCAAGGAAGCATTAAAGAAGGAGTTTTACTCAAGATCTCACAATAAAAGCTCCATAAAAGGTCTGAGCTTC
>JAOWBJ010029137.1:0-10745 GCA_028566335.1 Monarda citriodora
CATACAGACTTCACAATGAGGTGTGAAATCAAAAATCTCTGATCGAAATCTCCCACTAAGCTGCTTCATGTGCTTTAGTGTAGAGAATGAAGGATGGCCTAACATATTGTGTCATCTTTCAATGCGCATGTCCTCTGTATTAACCAAAGTCACGAAGTGATTTTCCACAGTGACATCCAAAATGTAGAGGTTTCTATCCATTCTACCAATGCCTAGAACCTCATCAGACTTTGTGTGGTGAAAAACACAGTGTGTCCCTTGAAAAACACACCTGACATCAGCATCCTCAATTAACTGAGCAACTGAGATTAGATTATGGGTAAAGCCTGGTATAAACAGCACATCTTGAAGTATAAGTCTGGAATTTATCTCTACTTTGCCAACCACTGTCACTAACTTTGAAGTACCATCTGGGAGATGAACTGAGATAGGTCTTTCAAGTCTGTAAAGTGTGTGCATGAGCTCTCTGTTGCAACACACATGTGAACTAGCTCCTGAATCAATGATCCAGATAGAGCTATCCACACCAGGCACCACACTAAATGTGTAATGCCCTTCATAAAAACCATTCACATCTTTTCCTTTGATCACCATGTTTGTTTCTGCCTTTTGCATACCATTGATATTTGGCCCTGGATTAGTCATTCCTCCCACACATCTAGCAACTTCTGCTTGCACAATGCTTTTGATATCCATGGCCTGTAGTTGACCTTCCATTATTCCAGACTCTGACCTATCTTCACTACCAGCACTTGTGTGTCATCATCTTGTAGTTCTCCCATGAAATTAACCCTTGTCTTTCCTCCTTCTTCTTTATATTTCCTATACCATTCCGGATACCCATGCAGCTTAAAACAACCACTTACTTCATGGCCTGATTCTTTACAGTGAGTACATTGTAGCCTCTTCTTCTCCTCTTTAGATAGCCTTCTGTCCTCCTGTCTAAACCGATTATTGTATCCACTGGTCTGTCCTCCCCCTCCATATCCTTTGTAACCAACTTGTTTTTGGACGTACATGGCCATTTGCAATCTTGCATCCCCAGTACCATCATGCATAGACTTCTCATCTTCTACTTGAGTAACTATTCCATAGGCCTTATCCAAACTAGGCAGAGGATCCATCAATAGAATTTGACTACGACTGTGCTCAAAACAGTCATTTAATCTAAGTAGAAACTGCACCAAATGTTTATCCTCCTCTCTCTTAACCAATATATCAGCAGCATGACAAATACAATGCACTGGTGGCAGAACTACATCCATTTCAGTCCAGAGTTTAGTCAAGTTATTAAAGTATTCTACAACAGTCTGATTCCCTTGACTATAATTCCTAATCTCATTTTCAAGTTTAGCCACTTTAGCACCATTAGATCGGTCAAATCTACGACACAAGGCATTCCATAATTTTGCAGTTGTTTCATAGTGTGAAAAGGAATCTACCAGTTCTTTCGATATCGAGTTAATGATCCAGCTAGAAATCATATAATCAACCTTTATCCATCTTTTATAGTATTTAGAATTAGGTTTTGGTTCCTTAAATGACAAATCTAACAATTCCAGCTTAGATTTTGCACCTAAGGCTCTTTTCACCGAGCGACTCCAATTGAAAAAATTAGAACCAGTGAGCTATGCTGTTACCAGTATCATGCCAGGATGATCGGAATTCTGCAAATGCAGAATCTCCTCCAGTTGTTGCTGCTCCAAATCCAGCTCTTCCTCTTCAACAAATTCGTAATCTCGCGATCCATGATTGCGTCGCAATCCACCTCCTCCAACAGATGAAGTATCTCCTTGTTCGTCATCGAACAACATGTTCCATTGAACATGCTTATCCTTCTTCCCCATCACGAAATCAGTAAAAAAAATGCCAATGATGGCTCCGATACCATGT
Source organism: Monarda citriodora (assembly GCA_028566335.1). NCBI lineage: Eukaryota > Viridiplantae > Streptophyta > Magnoliopsida > Lamiales > Lamiaceae > Monarda > Monarda citriodora. Next base: position 1,894 of record JAOWBJ010029137.1, read on the forward strand.
TGAAGCCCAGGATATTCATGTAGAAATTGATAGAAATGAGCTAAGAACGAAAGAGAATCGAAGCAGAATGTAAAGGAATATTGTCTTCATTCAATGAATTCACAAAGTGTAGAAAAGCGATTACAAAGATTGATTAATGCTCAAGTTATCACGTTACACTGTGAAGCTTTTATTTATAGTAATACTAACAAAGGAAAAACACGCTTCTATTAAGCAAAGTAGCAACACTTCAATTGATAGATCCTAGCCTTCCATTTATTGAACGGTCATGATTAGAACTGATATTGCACCTCCTCAGCTAAAGACTCGAGCATCCACCGTTCCATTGCGAGCCTGCGATTACAATAAAGATCCAATGCTCAATACTTTCCTTCCCTCCGGAAACTATATACTCTAGAATAAAACATTCGCCGTTAGCACACCACCTTCACGCATGCATATGTTCCTTTGATCATTGTGACTTTGTTTAGGTTCCTCATAACAACTGGTGTTTTCACCTCGAATTCATGATTTCTTCCGAGATCCCTAGGTCGTTGGTTCCCGCCACCGCATCGACTTGGTCGCTTCCTTCGTCATTTTCGTCAGAGATGGCTGCCCTCATCGCGCAGATCAATGCGCTCATATTAGAGATGTGATTCGTTAAACTTCACTTAAACTAGTCCGACCGCCGCTTTGGAGAGAACCTTTTTACCCATCGGCCGCCACCGGATCCGCCCTTTGGTTCTCCCTACTCTGTTGGCCCTCCCTCACTTTGGTGATGTACTTGCCGCCTCATACATCATCTGCGGAAGGCATACTACCACCACCTGGTTACAGCCCATTCCCCTTGCTCTCCGGCGTGTTTCAGTCAGCCAATCTCCACCACCACCAGCCGTGGTCCACTGCCACCGGCTCCATGCTCTTCCCGACGACTGCCTATCACGAGACACACGCATATAATTCTAGTCAACCAGGTTTCATTGGCAAGCTGGGCTCGCGTGGATCGATTTGAGTACTCGTCCGCACCCCGACTTCAGACCGTGGACCCGTTGTCGTGTTGGGGACCGCTTGTTTCATGCCAGTTTGACTGAAGCGTAGTAGCATCGCGTGCCCATAGACCCTCCGCGTAGGCAATGACGTCAACAATTGGATACGGAATGTCCAATACTACTTTGATAACCTTGGCACGCCGCATGAGCAACGTCACTACGTATTGCCTCTATTCAACCCCCTGCGGTGTATTGGATTAGGAATTACGTACAGTGAAAGCCACACCGTCGTATCTTGGCTTGACTTTTTAGATAATGTTCGGCGACGATTTGATCTCAATTATTTTCTGAATTACATAGGTCTTCTTCCCAAGCTCACTTAAACTGGTAATACCAATCGGCTTTTGAGGCTCTTGAAGGTCATGTCACTAGTTTGTTTGAATTTGCCTTGTTGGATATTTTTATTGCAGGCTTGAAGCAGCCTTGGGCGAGCTCCAATTGCATCAACCTCCCTCGTTATCTCCTGCTCGCGAAACATTTATCCTCAAGAGAGCCCGCCGTCGAAAACTCATTCAGCCTACTTGGCCTCTAGCCTTGGTTCCGGCCACGTGGGTGCTCAACAGCCGGTGTCTCCGTCTCAGTCTTCCACTCTTTCGAAGATGCTTATTCTTCGTCTCTCAGCCGTCGAGAAAACTGAACGCTCCCGGAAGGGATTATGTTGGTTTTGTGATGAAAAGTGGGTTACTGGGCACGTGTGTAACCTCAATTTTTTGGTTTCATATCATATCTGAGCGATTTTGTTTGGCATCTGCTAATTTTCTTTGTTTTTTTATATACAAATTTGTTTTACATCGTTATGCAGTTCATATTGGGGATTGTATAATGAAAGTAAAACCGGTTTGCAAAAATTGGGTTTTGTGTATACGATGGGCATTCCACTGCTTACAATCATCTGGTTGAAAATTGTAATTTAAGAGAAGATATTGTCATTATCTCATGTTTTAAGTCAAGTGTACGCGTGTCGGTAGGAGATCATTAAGGACTGATGATAATTATTAGATATAAATAGTGTCACAGTCAAGATAGCCTTGGCATAAGCTATCGTTAATGACTGCATATTATTAATGGCAGTGGTGGGTCTCAGCTCTAATTAATATGATACGGTGGAAACGTATTGACTGGATCGAGTGAGATAGTGCTCTTCTGAACTAACCCTTTGTAAAGGAGAAGAATCGATGATCTCGGTAAGAATCAATGATCTCGGTATTTAGAACTAAATATGAATCTTGATATGCTTATATTCATATGCGTCTTTTATGTTACTTTGACTTATTCGACACAGGTTAGAGAATTGACTTAAAACGCGGAGACTCGTAGTTTAATATTTAGTTCTATCAAGAAACAGTGTCCATTCAGGGTGAGATATCCCCTCAGGTAGTTCACAAGGTTTATTATACCAAGTCACGCATGCTGATTAAATTTCGATGTAATAATAAGGTGTGAACGGGTATTACCTGGGGATATTAAGAGGTTAATTAATTAGGAACAATCATAATAACTTTAATTAATTAATGGATATTGATGTCATAAACACGAGGATTATTCTAAATAAAGTATCAGCCTCAATCTACGTAATTGGGGAACAAAGTATTAAATCAGTTATATTAGCTATAGTGGTGAGTAATATAGCTCCAATTAAATGAATTCTCGGGGCTGAGAATTGATTGTTTATATTGGGTAAGGCTCACACTTTGTCTTTCTGGATCATGGGGTGGCCCAAGATTCTCGAAAAAGGATATTGCATTATATATTTGGGAACAAGAAAAACGGAACTGTGTATTTTAATACACTAATGGCGCCATTTTATGCTTGTTGGCACACTTGAACTCATCTTATATATTTAAGCCAAATGCTTAATTTAACATGATTTTATTAATCAATAAAATCATGAAAATTATATTATTTTCTCTCTTGGATAATTATTAGAATAATTCTTATTTATTAAGAATTAGTTTCCTGGATAAATATTGGAATAATAATAATTCTTATCCAATTAAGAATCAGTTTACTAGCAGATAAAGATTCATTATTATTATTAATTAAGAATTAGAGTTCTACTTGAACTAAGATTCTCAATTATAAATATGAAGATAAAGTTCTACAAACATGTGAATTAAGATTTTAATCACAAAAATCACACACACAGAGAGGAGGGGCGGCGACCATCGTGAGAGAATTAGCCGAAAATTTATTCATCCTGCATAACGTTTTCTGTGTTCTTGCTCTGGTTTTGTGAGATTTATCCTGGTTTTAAATCCATGTCAGGTGCCCCCACGTAACCGGTGGATCATGAGAACGAGATCACATCTCACAAATCTAGACCTGTAGATTTTCCCTCTGCAAATCTTAAGGTTAGTATACTCAGCTGTTTGTCTGACTATGTGCATTTAATTATTGTACCCGATTTCGGTCCTGGGGGAATCAGATCGTTTTCAAGTAACGGATCCATCAATTGGTATCAGAGCCACGTTGATAAATTGATTTTGCAATAATCGAATTAATGTTCTATTCATGCATTTGAGTATATTATGGTTATGTGTGCATGCTGCTGTCCGAGAAAAAAATTGTGTTTTTCAATTCATTTTAATTTTATCGGCGATAAATAAGGGGACGATTAGATTAGATTGATTTTTATGTAATTTCTTGCATTATTTCGAATATTGTAATTTTGTACGATGGAGTTTGAGACAAGAATTGAAGAACGAGGCACAAGAATCGAGAAACGGACGATGGTAGCAGCTCACGGCGGCGCGTGAGCCGCACGCGCCCGTCGGATCTGGTGAGGAGGCGGCTGCCCCCGTGCTGCCGGACTTCTCGAGCCTCCGATCAACGTTGGACGAGCCACCGTGGCTCGTCTTGATGTCGGAGGTGAGTGGTGCGACCGTATAAAGGAGGGCGGCGGTGTTCGGCCCGGCGGTGGCTGTGACGGCCGGAACCCTCGCGGGTTTTTGGCCTGTGCACTGTTGCCCGAGCCCGAACTCGCTTTTCTCACGCACTTGGGTTCATGCCCAGGTGCAGGTGAGACCCGGCGGTGGCGCGAGGAAGCGGAGGAGGCGGGGTGATCGAGTACGAGTTTTTCGAGTAAGTAATTAATGACTGAATGTAAAGAACACCAAAGAATTACGTGGTTCGATTTACTCGTATAAATCTACGTCCACGGGAGGAAAACGGATTCTCTTGTATTAGCTATTTGAGTGTAGATTACAAGTGAAGAGATTCTACCAATTCTAGTTGTAAAATTTGTTATTTATATACCTAGGCTAGCTAGGGTTGGGCTCGCAGGCCTAACAAGATCGTGGGTAACTGCTTTGAAGCAGTTACAGGTGATGTAAGACGTGGGTAGTGGACGTGCATGCCCACGTCGTCCAACTGCTTAATGACTGCGAACTATAGGAGTAATCGTGAAAATCACAAGTCCTTTACACCGTAAAGCCGGAGTGAGGTGTTTCAACTGAAAGAATCTGGCGTGACTGGTGCTGTGGCTTGCGGATGGGACCGGAATGAACTCTCTGGCTGGAGTTAGTCATTTTAGTGTCTCTGATACCGGAGTGAGATGTGGTTTGGCTTGAGACTTTTGGGCCTGAGTTATATTGCCAAACCGTTTAAAAAGGCCGATCCCTTGAGCTCTTATTGTTAATGGGTTGGGGTTAGTTGGGCCTCATTGTTGGGCTTGAAGGGTGTTGGGCCATATCCTATCACTACCCCTTCCAAAAAGTGAGGTAATGGATGCGACGGTTCGTACTTGCCGGAATGCCGATTGCACTGGGAATGTTTCGTATACGGGATGTGCTGGGGACGACTGTGCCAGCCGGAGTGGTGGAGCAACTTCGGAAGTGCCAAAGTGAAGGTTATGCTGACGTGTACTAGCGTACACGGTACGTTTTCAGCAATAAATGCGACGATTGGAATCCCGAAAAAGCGGGATTCGAATTGTCACACCTTTCCAATAAAAACCCTAGGGCGCCACCTTTCAAACTTTTTCACTTTTCGCATTGCTTTCGCTACTTTCATCAATTTTTCCTCTGCCAAATTTCTTTTCCTTCTGCAAATAGCGCGGAGAGTTTCTTTGGTCGATTGCCAATAATCAGCGTGAAAATTGTGACAAGTAAGTATGTCTTCATCTTCGCCTTCTTCTGATTCTTTGTCTGATAGTAGAAGCGAGGGGGATGTTAGTAAAATAGCTGCATCCTCGCCTTCTAGTTCTGCATCGAGTAGTAGTAGTGAGAGGAGCGTGGGGAAAATAGTAACAGGGAATCCACAAAATCCGGCGATAGTGGCTGGAAAAAAGCTGACCTGCTCCCCGTTGGTTATTACAAACCTATTCTTAGCGCCGGTACTGTAGATTCTTAGCATATCGTTACTATTTTCCGCCGGGAACCGAGGCTGTTGTTCCCCTTGAAACGGATATGGCTGACCGTCTCCCGGAGGGGCATTGCACCGTTTATGAAGCTAGTTTGGCATGTGGATTGCGATTTCCTCTCCACCCCCTTTTTTTTGAACTGTTAGACAAGTTTTACCTTCCGTTGGGTCAGGTGACTCCTAACTCGTGGAGACACTTAACTGTGTTCATGGCCGAAGTTTTGGTGGCCGGGTATGAACCGTCTCTCGAGTTGATCCTTAGATTTTTCCAATTTAGGCGGAAAAGGGTCTTGGTTTTACCTTTCTCCCATTCGTAAATTTAAGGCCAAAACGAACTCAAAATGGCCGAACTGGCAGAAGCGATTTTTTTCTATAAGGGAGCTGGGGCCCCTCATTTTGTTGGGAGGGGTGTTGGGCATACAGTTCGTCCCCCTCGGACGGAGTACTTGGGCGAACTCGAGGATTTGTTCATGGCCACCCCAATGGTGACAAGGGAGTATACTGAGTCCGAACTTGTTCGGGGTAGGGTCGTATTGCCTGAGGCGACGGCCGAAAATGAAGTCCCTCGGGGTGAGGAATTAGTTAGAGTAGCATAATATTTCTATCTTGCTTCGGTATTTGACTCTAGCTTTTATATAGTGAACATGTTCAAGAAATAGGGAAGAACAAGGTTGCTGCGCCGGATGCAGCCACTGAGAGGCAGCCGAAGAAGCAGAAGACTTCTTCTCAAGGCGCTGTGCCTCTGCCCCTGTCAAGTCCGGGGCGTGTGACCATATCCTCCTCTTCGGCATCTTCAGAGAGGACACTGGACGCCGGAGTGCGTCAGCAGGTCCAACTCTCTTTGACTCCGATAGAGGAGTGAGGACCCGTGGGAGGAGCCGTTGGTGCTCCTATTTCTCAGGCCGAGTGGCTGAAGAACTTGGCTGAGGTGACACTTCGATTTTATTCTCTTCCTCTTCTCCTTTTTTTTTAAAACTTCGTTTCTCTTTGCAGAGAACCAAATTTCTCTCGGGACTGGTCCTGTCAGAACTAAAGCGGACAGCTTTGGAATGCCGGAAGCAAGAGCGATCTTTGGCCAAGGCTAGAGATGCTGCGGCAAAGGCCAAGGAGGATGCTGCTAAAAAGGCATCCGAGGCCAAAGCGATGGAGTCCTCGCTGTCGAGGGCAAGGGTGAGGGCCGAGAAGGCCGATGCGGAGGTTGAGCTTCTAAGGAAGTCTCGGGAGGAGGATGCGGCCGTGTTTGTAGCTACGCAGGGGGATGTTCTCCGTGTTTACACGGAGAAACTTTTCCTGTGTGCGTAGTTCGCCTCTTTTGTCGAGGACTTGGTCAATTTAGTGTCCGAGGCTACCGAGGCGGGGGCAGTGGTTGCATGACTGCAGTCGTTGCCACTGCTCATGGAGTTGGCCCGTACTTCGGTGCCACTGACTGTGGATGCTGTCCGAGCGTGCTGTGTGGATCAGGATCCGCAGATGGAGAGGGCCTTCCTCGCACTGGGTCCTGTATCTCCAGCGCCGTTGACCGAAGAGGACGGAGAAGATGGTGGGGGAGAGGATACGCCTCCATCTCTGCAAGACAAGGAGCCATCACCTGTGAAGCAACCGGAGCAGCTGGAGCAGAATCCGGAGAACACAACTCTGGTTGTGGATGAGGGAATCCAAACCGAGCCGCCGAAGACCACTGAAGGAACATGGGGTGCTAATGCTGAAGTTTGATCACTCCTCTTCTTTTTCCTTTTATAGTCTAGGTGTAACAGCCCAAGTTTTAAAACCTCCTTGTAACAACTTAGCAAAGGATTTATGAGAATTAAAAAAAAAGAAAGGATGGTATGAGTTCGGTTGTGTTTAAAATTCGTGTGATCCTATGTGCCTTATGTGATATTGTGTGCTCTAACATACGTGTACTAACTTACCTTATTGGCTATGTGATGAATGGATGTGTGGATTATGACCATGAATGTTATGGGTTCAATCAATTGTTTAGATTATTCAAGTTAAGTGTTATAAAGTGACTAAGCTTGTCACTTGAAAGTTATAGCTAAGATAGCCTCGTTTTGGCTAAAGGTGAAGTGCTCGGCACCTCACCGAAATAGTCCGCAGCCCGCCTCGGCCTAGCCGAAGCATTTCCAATGAACAGACTAAGCTCGTAACGCGCGAAGCAGAGCCGGGCGAGCTACCTAGTGTTCGACAGTGCCGAAGTTTAGGGGTAGTGCTCGGTGTTTCCGGAGTCTAGTGCTCGGCAACATCAGTGTCCGGCAGAGCCGGAGTATAGTGCTTGGTGCCACCAGTGCTTGGCAGTACCTGAGTCCGGTAGAGTCCAGTGTTCGGCAATTCCAGAGTCCACCTTCTAACAATGAAACCTAAGAGATCGGTTCTTCCATGCCTTCAAACCAAAGCGAGGGTGCCCAATAGGCATTCCGGCTTAGCATCCAAGTTAAATAATATAGGAAAGCCAAGAGTAAGCCAATAAGGGTCCGTTCAGCAATAGCCAATGTATGCTCCCTCGACTGCCGGAGCCACCGCCCAAATAGACTAACCCTAAGCAGACCTTTTTCAAAAACTGTCTCCACCACTAAAAATCCAGCAGTGCCAATCATTTAGCCGGCCCAAGAACCCAAGCGACACTATACTCCTATAAATACCTCTCCATATCAACATTTCAAAATTTCGCCACTTCAATTCCAACTATATTTGAGAGAAACACGAGAGAAAGTGAGAACGCCCAAGATCCAAAGATCGAGCTTAGAGTCACACCCGTTTCTTCCACCCGAATCAAGGTAATTATCTCCTCATTTACGTAACATTCCCCATCCATGCATGAGTCTAGAATATACTAGAAATCCCGATTAGGTTGGGTCTCCTTCTTTGTATTTCTAGTTTCCTTTGAGTTCCAAGTCATAAGTCCAGTTTTCCCAAAGTTTCCAAGGTCTCGTTACGTTGTCATGAATAGAACAAACTGTTGGTAATCTAGATGAATAGGTTTTCTACACCTTCTTCAATGTAGTATCGAGCACGAAGCCTAAAGATAGAATTAACCACCATCGTACCCCCAGTGGGGCAACGGATACGCTTAATAGAATTCCTGCTAAAATGTTAAGGTTTCAATACTTAGAGACTCCGGCTAGAGAACGACCGGTGTTTTAAATCGCAGCTAGCTGCGGAGTTAATAGGTCGCCGAAGCGACTGTGAAGCTAAGTTCGCTTCGGCCCAGACAGGTCGCTAATAAAACTTGATCAGAGTATTCTCATGATACTCCGGTTACGTTAATAAGGATAACTTGATTAAGTCACAACCAGAGCTTTCCTAGAACCTAAAATAGACCCAAGGGTCAGTCCGCATGCATTTCAGCACATTAGTAAGTACCGGACTCATGCGAGAGTCCGGCATGCTTAATAGATGGCTTACGAAGGTTTTTCTTATTAAGGTTGTACAAAGGAGGAGCTCCCATAGCTCGGCACACGCCGAAGA
>JAOWBJ010029246.1:0-16377 GCA_028566335.1 Monarda citriodora
CCTTAGTCAAACTGTTCTACTATTTGTAAATCAAATGAACAGAATTCCCCTCTTTGTGAAAACAAAGAGGAAGATAATATGTCGAATGAAGAAAAGAGAGAGAGAGTGCGAACGAAATTAGCTTCGTCATTATGCATAGAGATGAATGTTAAATTTCTTCCGATCTGTCCATTAAGTTGGAAGATCAAAATAAAATTTAACAAAGAGGAGAAAACAATTAACAAATCTTATTAAAGAGTAAGAAAATAAAGAGGAAGATGAATGCATAGTATGGAAAAAAGAGAGAAATGAAGAGAGTGAGAACGAATTTGGAGAGTCAGAGCTCATCAGCTCAAGAATGGAGTGAGGAAATGAGGCAGATCTGTTAATTTTCGGTATTTATACTGCTGTGTAGAAGCTTCCGAAAAAATAGGGTTTTGTCTCAATGGGCTGATGCTTGAAAATCGGCTGACAATAAAAATTGGTTGGGCTGAGACAAGGCCGAAATGGGCTGCTGTTTTGTTACAATTTTTGTTCACATGGGCCTATTTATTTTTTTTACTTGGACCGTTTCCTACAAAAAAATGCAGCCCAGATTACCAATTATATCATATAATTGTATATGTTATAATCTATAATTTAATATATTAATTATATATGTTTTTAAAATTATATCAGATTTTAATATGTTTTAAATTATATCTGTTTCACCTAATCGTGCTCCCAATAGAAGGAGATCTATAGCAGCAAGACTAAGGTAACCCAAGTCGTACTCTCAAGGAAAGCCCAACAGGAAATTATGTATGCAGAATAAACACACACTGCAGAAAATAAACACCCTAAATCTAAACACAGAAATTTGTGGGAATTTTCTACGTCCTAAGAAAGCAGTAAATTAAAGCAGGAAATAAAACAATAAATCTAAACTAATAAAGACAGGTAAAACTACTTATGCGTGGAGAATAAGAGAAAGCAATAAATTCCAGAACTACGAAAAAGACATACAGAGCAGTTGAAGACATGGAAAAGAAATCTAGATCTAAGAATTAAATTCAAACAAGACAATTAAATCTAAACCTAAATTCAAAACAAGAATCAATGCAAGAAATCTAAACTAGACTTGGAATTTAAAGAAACAAGAAATCAAACGCGATTGAAACAAATAATTAAAATCTAAATCTAACGAAAGCAATTAAAAACACAATAATCTAAACTAAGAACGCAGGAGATTCAAGAACATAAACGCAAATAAGAATGAAAGAACAAGAACAAGATAAAGAATTGGAAAGAAAAACCGATTGGATTAAGTCTTGAATGTCTTGAGTCTCCCAATCTTCAAAGCAATAAAAGAGAGAAAAACTATGAAAAACTGAAGAATATTTCGTGTCTAATGTCTGCTAGGGTTTACAAAGATAACCCATATTTATAGATGCACAAATCCTAATTAATTAAGGAATTTCCGGAAGATATTTTCCCGCGAGCCAACGGGCGCGGGCTAGGGCCAGCCAGCGCTGGCCCCCGGCCACTGCATGCGCGCCAGCGGGCGCTGGCCCTTCGCTCCGTCCGTTCCGAGCTTCGTTCCTTCTTCGCTCCGTTGCTCGCTTCCTTCATCGGTTCTTCTCCACTCTTTTGCCACTTTTCGACCCAACACTACAAGAAAAATGGTCATAGACAACAGGTTATAGACAACGGGGATTATATTTGTGTTGTCTATATTGTTATAGACAACGGTTTTTAAAAACGTGTTGTCTATATTGTTATGGACAACAGGTTATAGACAACACGCACAAAACCCGTTGTGTATTACCGCTAAAAGACAACGGCTAAAATTCCCCATTGTCTTTCACCTCATTAGACAACGTCATCAAGCCGTGTTATTTATAAGCGCTTAAATTTAAGTGTTATAGACAACACGATTGTAAAAACCCGTTGTCTATAACATTTTTTAAATTGTGCAATTTCTTACCATTTTCTTCTGCGCTTTTTCAGAGCGGTGAACTTTGTTCCTGCATTTTTCTATCTTTCCAATCCATCCGTTTCTTGCGGTTCTTTTTCTTTTGGCCTTGAGAAGTGGAGGCGAAGTTGTTGGGCGCTGCTGCCATCTCCACCGTGTTCGGCTCCTGCAATTCCAAGCCCTCGACGGGATCCGCCCCACAAAAATCGGCTAAAAATTGCAGCTTCCGGTTTGAGAATTCTAGGGATTTGAGGAAGGGCTCTCTCACAATTCGCGCTTCTTCTTCAGCGACTATTGGGTACGAATGACTTATGCTCTTGTTCTTTACATATTATTTTTGTTGGTGGTGAGATTTGATTGTTTATTTGAGATAGCTCCTCCCCTCTCAGCCTCGGGGACGGCGATTTCGTCACCTTCTCGCGAAGAGGTGTTGTTGCTTTAGCCCAATTTTTCGCGAATTCCCATCTGATTACAAGGTATTCGGATTTGACGCAGCTTGTGCCGCCTTCGTTGCCAAAAGTTTGGTCAAATGTGTTAGTGAGGAGGTATTGTACAAAACGCAAGAGAGTGGCAGTAGAGCTCGGAGATTTCCCGATTATGGGAAGCAAGAGGGTTTTCCTTGATGGTAATTCATCTATCTCCCTAAATTCTTTAGATTTTTAAGAATTTGTTTGTTCTTCTATTTATGCTTTTTCGAGTGAAATGAGTCGCATCGTGTGAAGAGTTTTACTTTGATCTCATCTGGAAGGATGGAAGAGCATGTGATATTTTCTTTTCATGACAGATGAAAAGATTTCAAACCAAATGGAGATTACTATTCCCTACAAATTTCCTAATGTCGTCACTCAAGTAAGTTTGACACACTAATTTGAAGTTTGCCAGGATTTGTGTACTTGTGCAGCTATAGAAGCTTTACTGATATTTAGTATGTAATTTGCTGTAGCCTTTGAACCTCTTCGATTGTTAGGGAAATGTGTTATGGATATCTTGAATATTCATGTTGCGTGTCTGTTGATATGTTCATTTAAAATCTTATTATATCTTACGTACTAATTGGATAAATTGATTTACGTGATTAATTAACTTATGTTTGTCATTAATACAACTTTGTGAGTGTATAGGGTTAAAACTAAAGAATATTTGTTAAGACTTGTGATATGGAGGAATACTTCATTGAGTGCTTGTGATGGATTTACAACACTGTTTGTTGACAAAATAATGGTTTTTATGAATAGAACCTTCTTCTGAATCATAGTTAAGGGCAAATAAAACTGCCAGATTGTAATCAAATATACTTCTATCACAGATAGAATATGTTCCAAGTGCTCATTATTCCTTATTTTCCCAGCACTTTTGAGAGCATTCAGTCTGCATGTGTCTATTATAATCAGAATAAAATTTTAGATTCAAAGCTTTAGAGCTGAGCTCTCTGTTCCTGAGATTGTGGCCAAAGAAGGAGCTCCCCCAAGCTTCCTCCACCTACTATTATTGGAAAATCTCTCTACACTTTCTACATTGGACAAAATGATTACACTGGAAACTTCTCCCAAATTTCTAGCACTATAAATGTAACTTCAGATCAAGATCATCAACTGTTGCCTTTCTTTACGACAAAAAGGGTTGATGCTAGACTATGTTTACTGTCTGATTTTTTTTAAAGATGTATGCATAAGGTGGGAGAAACTTTTTGGTGTTGAATCTTGCACCAATAGGTTACTACCCTATATTCTTGGTTAAGCTGCATCACAACAGCTCAGACATCGACTCGTTTGGATGCTTGATCTCATAAAATAAAGTTGTAGTAGACTACTGGTACTTTTTCAATACCCCCATCCTAACCTGGGCCTCTATGTCCGCAGCTAAGTCCCTGCACTCCTCGGTCTCATGATCGTGGTCCTCGTGGAATGCGCAATACTTGTCCTCACTTCGCCATTTAGACCACTTGGTCATGGGCTACGGCTTTTCGAACAGATCACAGTGTAGCTCGAAAATTTTGGCCCGTGGTTTATTCAGCGGGGTGAATGGGGCCTGGGACTTCGGCGGCTTCTGCCGAGGTCCAAGCCTAGACTGCAGATGTCCTTTCTGGAGCCTGTCGAAGGCGCTCCTGTGACCTCGGTTCTGATCATCGCGGTCATCGTTGTTCCGCTTGTCTCCTTGGACGTCGCCCAAGGTCCTTTTGCGCCGATCTGCATCATTAGCGTGGGCAAATTGATCCGCGATCTGCCACATTTCGTGTGTAGTTCGCGGATTAGCCTTCACACGAAATAATCCCGTTCTGGAAGGCCGAAATAATGAGCAAGTCATTAAGATCTTCGACCTTCAGGCACTCCTGGTTGAATCTTGTCATGAAGTCGCTTATAAGCTCATTGCGACCCTGCCTGATTGACAAGAGATGAGCCTGGGTGAGTTGTGCCTTGGCCTTCTGGAAAAAACGGTGGTAAAATGTCGTCACCAAAGCTGCGTACGATCTGATACTGCTAGGGGGCAGGCTATCAATCCAACGTCGCACGTTCTTAAGGAGCAACTCGGGGAACACTTTGCACATATGAACCTCGTTGAGTAGCTGGTTCATCATGTTGTATTGATACCTCCCCATAAAATCGCGGGGTCGGTGAGCCCATCATATGTGAATGGCGGGATATTGTAGTTGAATGGGAGGGGAGTGTGGATTATGTCGTCCGGCAATGGGGTGCGAAGGGCACCGTACATCTCAAAACCCTGCATCGAGACCCGGGATTGGTAGGGCGGCACAAAAGGTGGTGGTGGTGGCCCGAATGTAGGAGGTGGGGGTGGCGGGGCATTGTAGGGTTCATCGCCCTGGTAGCCATTATGAGGGGGTGGTGGAGGGTTTACAGGAGGAGGATTGCGAGGTGCCTCGCTCCTGTGGCTGTTGTGCGGGAAGGTTTTGGATCTCGGTTACTCTCTGGTCGGGAGGTTGCTTCTCCCTCCCTCTCTTGCTGGGGCTGCCTTCTTCCTTGGTGGAGGAACTCTTCAAACTCTCCATGTCACTCCTCCAGGAATCTCCGGACAGCCTCATTGAGGTCAGGCTGGTCAACCTCGCGTTCATGCCTCCGGTTCCGGGATGGCCCCGGATCTCTATTCGCCGACCGGCGACTGTTACCCTGGTCATCGAGGGTTTCCACATCCTCAAGGCCCACTTCACGAACAGGCTCCTTTCCAGGCCCGCGACCAGGCCCTCTCCTTCCATTGTTGCCTCCTCTGTTGAAAAGAAGACAAAGAGAGACAAAGAGAGACCCTGAGGAGGATGACGAGCCTCACCCTCAGTACGACGGGGTCATCACTACAACCACATCATTGCCGGCGGGGAAGACAAAGTCCTCGCTGAAAGCTGAATGCCAAGGTTCAACCTCGGACGAACCAACTTGGGAATCGCCTTAAGAAGGAGGAGGCGATTACCTTCTCTGAAGATATTCTGGTGCCACCCATTACTCCGCACCAGGATGCCATAGTTATCCATGCTGGGGTGGCTAATAAGCTCGTTCACCGCGTCTTTGTAGACACCGGTGCTTCTGTAAGCATTCTTTTCAAGGACTGCTTTGATAAGCTCGGTGTTGACGCTGCCCGCCTATCCCCAGCACCGCTCCCTGTGAAGAGCTTTGTACAAGAGTGCACAATCCCGGAGGGGGTAATGAATCTCCCGGTTACAGTAGGGAAAGCTCTGACGAGCTCCACAGCCTGGATCTAATTCTTCGTGGTAAAATCCAGTTCCCCCTACAACATTATTCTTGCGAGGGACTGGTTGAACGCAGTCCGAGCTGTCTGTTCCACCTACCACCTTACTATCAAGATCCCCAAAAAGGGAGGGATCGCATCCATCAGGGGGGACCGGAAACGAGCTAAGGAGTGTATGCATATAGCTCTCTGAGGTGCTGACACATCACTCAATACAGGCAGGCATAGCAATTACAACAACCTGAGGAGCTATAGCTCGACACGAGCTCTATGGGAGTACCGCTGTATGAGGATGATCCGAGCAAGACAGTCAAGGTCGGATTCTCAGTGGAACCGGGTCTCCGAGCAACAACCATCCAGCTCCTCAGGTCGTACAGGGACGTGTTCGTGTGGTCGCCTCTTGACATGACCGGGGTATCGCCGAGCTTAATCACACATCGGCTCAATATCAACCCGACTATCAAACCAGTGAAGCAGAAGCAGTGATTGTTCGCAGCTGAAAGGAACGAGGTCATCCGCACTGAGATCCTCTTTGAGGTCAAGTACCAAACCTGGATAGCTAATCAAGTGATGGTCAAGAAAGAAGGAGGGAGCTGGCGGATTTGTATTGACTATACGGACCTCAATAAGCACTGTCCCAAAGATTGCTACCCTCTGCCGAACATTGATAAGAAGGTGGAAGCCCTTGTAGGTTTTAAGATTTTTTGTTTTTTGGATACCGTCAAGTACTAATTAATGAAGAGGATGCGGCTAAAACTGCGTTCATTACCGATTTTGGTATTTTTACTTACAAGAAGATGCAATTTAGATTGAAAAACGCCGGAGCAACTTACCAACGAATGGTGGACGAATTATTTAAGCAACACATCGGCAAAAATGTAGAGGTGTACATAGAGGACATAGTAGTCAAAAGCAAAGAACCAGACACATACATCACCGACTTCCACACGACCCTGGAGGTGCTCCGACAAGCGAACTTGAAGCTAAATCCAAAAAATTGTACATTCCTGGCGGAAAAAGGAAAGTTCCTAGGGTGCTTGGTGTCAAAGGACGGTCCTAGGGCCAGTCCATCCAAAGTCCGAGCAGTCCAAGACATAGCGATGCCGAGATTGGTATATGATATACAGAAGCAGACCGGGTGTCTGGCAGCGATTAGCTGATTTCTCTCACAAGCCGCTGAAAAACAATTGCCGTTCTTTAAGACACTAAAAAAAGCTGCAAAGTTCGAATGGGGACAGGACCAAAGGAAGGCATCCGACGAGCTGAAGAAGTACCTAGCCGAGCTACCAATGTTAGCAGCTCCCACCCCGGGAGAAAATCTCTCCTTATACCTTGCAGCTTCCGAGGAGACAGTTAGCGCCGTACTGGTCAAGGAAGAGGGGCGTCAGCAACAACCGGTGTACTTCATCAGCCGAGCTATCAAGGGTGTTGAAACAAGATACCAACCTTTGGAAAAGGTCGCACTGGCATTGTTCAACGCTTCACGGAGACTACGTTCGTATTTTCATGCTCACACAATACAAGTCCTTACCGACCTTCCACTACGCCAAGTCCTGACTGAACCAGAAGCGTCATGAAGGATAGCAAAATGGGCGATTGAGCTGGGAGAGTATTCTTTGGAATTCCTTCCTCGGAAGTCCATCAAGGGAGAGGTGCTCGCAGATTTTCTAGTGGAGCCTCGGTTGAGGGAGGAGGCACCGTTACCACCTCCTGTAGAGATAGCAAAAGTACCCGAGGAAGAGCCCGCCGACTGTTGGCTTGGATACGTCGATGGAGCGTCGGGAAAATTGGGAAGCGGAGCTGGAATTTTACTTATTGCCCCCGACGGGCATGAGGTAACCTACTCACTCCGCGAAGTCCAGTCCCTCTCTACAGAACCAAACAGGATGACCCCGATCATCTACTACTTATTGGATGGGAGCCTGCCGGACGACAAAATCGAAGCTCGCAAGATCTTATGCAGGTCTACTCATTACGAGCAGCAAGGGCTTCTTTACAAGAAGGCTTACTTACAGCCACTACTACGGTGTGTTGGACCGAAAGAGGTAGACTATGTACTCCGGGAAGTACATGAAGGGTCATGCGGAAGTCACATCGGAGCAAGAGCGCTAGCTAAAAAAGTATTGAGGTGAGGATATTATTGGCCTACCATGGTAAAATATGCTACGCAGCTGGTCAAGACGTGTGAAAAGTGTCAAGTACATGGGAACGTCCTGAGATTACCAGAAACCGAGCTTTCCAGCATGCAAAGCCCATGGCCATTCATGCAGTGGGGTATCAATATTGTAGGGTCATTTGAGCGAGCTCCAAGACAGTTACGATTTTTGATCGTAGCTGTGGATTACTTCACAAAGTGGGTGGAACCAGATCCTTTGGCAACAATCACCAGCCAAAAAGCCCGGAACTTCGTGTGGAAATATATAGTATGCTGTTTTGGCATACCCCATATACTAGTGTCCGACAATGGCACACAGTTAACGGATAAAACCTTTCAAAGTTGGTGTGAAGAGCTCAAAATTCAGCAAAAGTTCACCTCGGTAGCATATCTGCATGCTAATGGACAAACCGAGGTAACCAACAGAACGCTGGTCAAAGGGCTCAAGACACGTTTAGACCGAGCTAAAGGGAAATAGGCTGAGAATTTACCCCAAGTTCTCTGGTAATACCGGAACACACCGCGCACTGCCATGGGAGAAACACCCTATAGTTTGGTATATGGAGCCAAAGCGGTTATTCCGGTGGAGATCGGTCTGTCGAGCCCACGCACCACCAACTTCTCAGCTGAGCCGAACGAGGAAAACCTCCGAGCAGAGATTGACCTACTGGAAGAGAAAAGGGAGCAAGCCTTCATCAAGGAAGCTTGGTATAAGAAGCATGTAGCTCAGTACCATAACCATTGGGTGAAGACTCGAGAATTCAAAGTAGGTGACCTCGTACTGTGGAATAATGAGGTGAGCAAAGCGGAGAAGCTCGGCAAGCTTGAACCGACGTGGGAAGGCCCATACCAAGTCACTGAGGTGTACGGAAAAGGCACATACAAGCTGGCCAACATGTCTGGTGAGCCTCTACCCTGGACTTCACACATTTCAAATTTAAAAAAAGTACTTTGTATAAGTGGGGAGTCCTGCATGTGTCCATTTTTCAAGTCCATTGTACAAAGTTGTTTTTTTTAATAAAATTTATCTTTGCATTTTAAAATATCTCTTTTACACGTCAAGTTTTATTTTGTCCTATCATTACCCATCTATACTTTGTACTTTAATTTTTAAATCATGTTGCAAAGGCTGGCCCCCTTTGAGACACTGGTTAAGAGAGCGGTCGGAGTCTTCTTAAAAGATAAATGACCCTCTAACTATTAGAAACCTAATAAGGGAGAAGAAATGCCCCTTGGGGTGACACTACTCCCTTAAAAGGATAATTTAACTCTTCTATTATGAGGAGTCTCTTGCGCAAGGAGACCACTCCTAGCGATAAAACTCGCCGAACAAGGAACGTAGACCACGGCAATAGCGGAGGGTCGCTCCCTCCGGCGTAGCCGAGGCAATGGTGCGTTATTTAAAGCACCAGAGCACAGTAAAGCTATTGATGTTTACGTCAGAAAGCAATTGTCACAGTACAAGGGAAAGCTATGGTAAAATTATGTACGACGTAAAGAGATATTATTACAAGCTACATGAATACTACGAGCTAACCGTTCTACTGCCATCAGCTGTACTGATACGGAGAATGGCGTCCAAATTTACACGGCCTCCCGAGCCTCCACATTTGGCACCACCGCGTCCTCTTTGGCCATCGAAGGTAGCAGCAGAACTACCTCTCCGACCTCTACCACGGTGCCTCTGCTGCTCAATGTAAGACTCCAAAGGAACTATAGTGGTCCCACGGGGGAGGGGAGTACCAGCTATCACCTTCATCAAGCTCGGATATCGAGTCTCGTATAAGCGGTACATTGTGGAGCAATTTCTTAGCTGATGAACGAGAGATCGGTACTCCTCAGTAAAGGTGCGACCATCCTTCTCAAGCCTCTCGCATCATTGCCATATCTCGTACATCTTATCCTCAACCTCGGTAATGGTGAGAACCCCATTCCTACAGATGATATCCTCATACTCGAGGTTCTCTTTGGTGATGATCCATCTATCGGTGACAGTCTTCTCTAGTTCAGCTTCCAAGTCTTTTAACTGTTGCTGGGAGTCCATTAATTGCGCAGCTAGTTTGTCAAGCTCTATTTGACTCTCTTTAGCCTTCAGCTCAGCATCATCATTGGCTTGGGTGTACATGTCCATCCAATACTCAATATCCTTTCTAGCATTATAAAGCTTTCGCGACAAGTCCTGCAACACGTTCACATAGTACTCATGAGGATCGGTAGGAGGCTACACGGATGAAAAATAAAGAAGAATGCGATAAGGAAAGAGCGACAGTTGACAAAAGAAGTTTTTATTAATATTTTGAAAAGAAAGTACATCAGGAGGGCACACCGGCCGAGGTACAAAAAGATAACCGAAAAATCCTAAGGAGAAGGGACTCATACATCGTGCTCGGCGTCATGAGCTGGCTGATGCTCTTCAGCAGTGTCCGGCATCTCCTGGTCATGATCTTCGGTGTGACCGCCTCCCTCACCTCCGCCAGTGACGCCCTCACTGCACTCTTCGCCTCCGTCCTCTTCCTCCTCGTTCTCCCCGACGTCGTCACCCCCAAGGATTGACGGCTGCATCACCTCAGCTGGCTCCACGTCGCCGGCCGACACAAGGGATGCCTCCATGACAACATCTTGGTCGACGGTGCAAGCTCGCACAAGCTCGACGGAAAGGGGGGAAGACGAAGAGGCGAGGTCCTCAAACAATGGCAAGGACTGCAGCCTTGCCTTGACAACCCGGGTGTAGGCCTTAAGCCCCGCACCCAACCTCATCAGATCGGCGAGGTTACTCACCATTGCCGAGAACTGGAGGCAAGTGAAGGCCTCTCCGTGTAAGCACAGAGCCCTCCACCCTGGGCCGCCACCACGCTCGCCATCTCGAGCTGGTGCTGTTGTTGTTTCTTCACCTGTAACAGCTCGGTCCGGACGGTGGCGGCTTCAGCCTCGCTTTTCCTCTGCACCTGCAGAGCCTGGGACTCCCGGTGCTCGGAGTCGTCGATCTTCTCCCGAAAACGGGAGATGTCGTCGTCAGCTTTCACCAGGGCTTGGTTGAGTTGGCGAAGCTCGGCCACTCCTCGCTCCATGTCAGCCAGGACTCGCCTGGCACGCTAAAATACACGAATACGACGTAAGTAAGCTTGTTGTATAAACATGAATAGATAAGGGGGCAATCAGTTACCTCGACCGCGCTCGATGGCCACTCAGGGTCCTCGGCGGACCCAGCAGAGACATCAACCGGCCTAGCCCCGGCCTCGGTCTAGAGGGGGCCGGTTGGGAAAGGAGGCTGCCGGGAGAACCTCATAATCACCGCCGACGTGTCGTCGGCAGTCCTCTCCGAGCAGACGGGAGATGGAGAGACAGTCGCGAGAGGGGGGAGAGACGACCTTCTGCTTCTTGGAAGCCTGGAGGTCGGTCGGCAAGGACACCAATGGGTTGCGCTTACCCTGGCCTTTCCCTTTAACTTTCTATTCCTTCCAGAAAGCCACTGCAAAGACCATCAGATCAGAAAAAAAAAAAAGGAGAATGGGGAGATATGACAATAAACTTGGAAAACTAATCTCACCCTTGGTAACCTCGGCGCCACTAGCCACAATGGCTGGGCGGAGGCCGGCCTCAGCAAGCTCGGGTTCGGTATAACGTTTGGAAAAAATGCCTAACTTAACCAGTTCATCCTCGAGCTTACCGAGGCTCTCTATGCGAGTTCTTCCTATGTGGCGGACACGCCACCCAAAGGAAGGGGCACCCGTCCCAGAACAGAAAAAGAATTGGGCATTCCAGTCCGGATGTTTGGATTTAATCTTGGGCTTAAAGCCCAAACAAGGAGAAGAGTAATACCACGATCCTAACTTCTTTAACTTGAAGCATCGCAGTATCACATCTAAGGTAAGCGGAAAGCCTAGCCTAGTAACTTCTACGGCTAAGGGGATTAGGTGCTTGAAGGTGTTGGAGGTTAATTGGCCCAAAGATAGTTTGAACCTAGTAAGGAACTCTGCGAACACAGAGGGCAGTGGGAGGCATAGACCCAAGTCTAAACATGCCTCGTAAATTGTGCAAGACCCCTCCGGCGGCCAGTCAGCCTGTCACTGGGTCCGGCCGCCTTGGTTTGACAACTGTCGATAATGTGAAAACGATGACAAATATAGTTAATTTCCTCTTCCCCCAGAACAGACGGGAAGTCGGAAACATTCCCGGCCTTGGACGTTTTTGTGGCGGCCGGAGATTCGGTTAGAGATTCCGGCACTGACTCTGCTATGCTACCCCCACCCTCAACATTCAAAGAGGAGGAAGACATGACTTACTTGTTAAAGTTACGCCAGATGAACGCGAGAACGAACAGGAGAGTTCACCGGAAAGCCGCCGGGAATCGCTTGGAAAGTGAGAAGATTTTTGGGATTTTGGAAATTTGCAGAAAGTAAAAAGTGAAGAATTGAAAAGGTCTGGTACTTTTGTTCAAAATGTAGACGCCGTTTCGCACCTCCGTAAAAATACGGGAAACCCAAGCGTCGTGATGATTAGGGTTCACGCGCGGGAAGTTTTGCTAGAGCTCGGTTTCAATAAAGCAGCCCCACCTCAGCTCGGTCACGACCACCCGCCGATACCTCAAAAAGACCAGATGAGACCTCCTCCTTGCCTCGCTTATGGGGGGGCTCTAATGGAGTATGGCCCAACAATCACCGGCCAGTTACCAGGCCCAGTCTATTCTGGGCCCACAACAACTGGTCCAGTAAGTGTGTCGGACCTCTTAAGCTCTCTAGAAGCTCGGCAAGTTACCTCGGTCAACACATAGCTTTCCTCCCAGCACCGAGGAGCTTATGCAAGTACCTCGGTCCCACCGAGGTATCATTCACCTCCTCGGAAAGACATGAATACCTCGGTCCCACCGAGGAATTCCCCTCTTCTACCGAGATGTAGCAAAACGCCTCCGCTCTGCCGAGGTGTCGTCAGTGCCTGTAAGGCGGTTACAATCAGTCCTGAGATTCCCGCCGCCGATCACTCCCACTATCTTGGAAGGTTATAACGGCTAGCCCATAGCAACCGCAGATCAAGGGATTGTTACAGAATATCTTGGCAGATGCCATACACGTTCGAACATGGTTCGTGGGCCGCAAGGCATGGGCTGGAGCGAAGCCCACGGAAGAGATACTCTCACATAAATAGCTAGTTAACATAGAATGAAGATACGGTATCTTGTACTCTGATATTATACTCATTGAGCAATAAAGCAGAAACCCATTTACTCCCGTGGACGTAGATCTACTTCAGTAGATCGAACCACGTTAAATCCCTGTGTTCATCTCTTGTGTTTTTACTGTTATAACCTCTCTGGAATTTAGGGATCGATCATTCTCGTTTTCAGTCAAATCCTAAGGAAAGTCATCTCACGGTTGTTAAGAACATAATCAAATATATGAAGGGAAGCAACAAACTGAGCCTATGGTTTGCATAGGGAAGTTCGATGGAGTTAATTGGCTATAGTGATGCTGATTGGGCCGGGAATCCCAATGATCGAAAGAGCACTATAGGAGGATGCTTCTATCTCGGAGAAAATTTGATTTCATGGCATACTAAGAAGCAGAATATTGTTGCTCTCTCATCTACTGAGGCGGAATACATTGCGGCTGGAAGTGCCTGTACTCAGCTCATTTGGATGACCAAGATGCTGAATGATTATGGGGTCAGAACAAAGGAGCCATTGACCTCTCTAAAAATCCAATCAGTCATTCAAAGGCCAAGCATATAGAGATTAGGCATCATTTCATTAGGGACCTGGTTGAGGATGGAGCACTAACTCTAGAAC
Source organism: Monarda citriodora (assembly GCA_028566335.1). Lineage (NCBI taxonomy): Eukaryota > Viridiplantae > Streptophyta > Magnoliopsida > Lamiales > Lamiaceae > Monarda > Monarda citriodora. Next base: position 13,564 of record JAOWBJ010029246.1, read on the forward strand.
ATATCTCTACAACCGAACAAATTTCAGACATCTTTACAAAGCCTTTGGACAATGAAAAGTTTGAGCAATTAAGAGGAGCACTTGAACTGTGCATTCACTAATTTGTTGAAGTATGTTTTGGGTTTCTTGAGTTGGTTGAGTTTCTTTGAGATCGTTTGGTGTTCATGGCTGCTTGGGCTGAAAAGGGAGAATTCTAGTTGTTACCCAGTCTAGTATGTTTTTATGTCTTGTTTCTGTTAAAGAAGAACATAAACTACAACGCTGTGCTCGCGTGGAAATCTGGGAATTTGCCTCAAGTTGCAGTTGTTTTCATGATGTGGCAGTAAAAATTTGAATTTCAAATATTACTGAGAAGTTGCAGAGTTGCATGGGATAAGGAAACCTACTCTGAAAAGGGATTGTCATATCACCCCATTCTTTTCCTAATTCGATTTTGAAATTTCTTGCGAACCCTAACTCCTCTCTGGTTCTCGAAAGCTTTATTACCGGAATAATTTCTCACCATGTCTTACAGTCAATCACGAGATTCACAGGCTGATTCGCAAGAGTACTTCTCCACTGGTGGGTTACATCGAGAAGGGAAAGACATCATGTCTGATTACTCCTCATCAGAATCTGATTTCGGCGATGACATTCCGATCGCAAATTGTTTTGCCGCTTCGCGTGGCAAAACCCAAAAATCGAAGGGAACTCAAGGAGAAAAACTAATGGCTGATGCGATGAAGACTCCCCAACAGAAAAACCCTAAGGTGACGGAGCCGATTCCTGTCTTCCCAGAGGCAGAGATGGATGATGATACACAAAAACAACCGGTGAATGGAGGAACTATTCCTCCTAAGGAAGTGCCAAAGAAGAAGGGTGGCTACTTCAAGCAACCCTGCAAGAAGAATGCGAAGAAGAAGAAGGAGATACCGTGCATAACTCGGGGGAAGAAAGCACAACTTTAGGCTGTGATGAGAGCTATTCTGGAGAAACAAAAATCAAATAGGAAAGCAGATCTGACTGAAGAACCACCCACTAAGAAGAAGAAGGTGACAAAGGAGAAGGAGGCTACACCTCCTGTTAAAAATCCACATGAAAAACAACCTATCGAGAAGGAGAAAGAGACAAAGGAGAAGGAACAATCTCCTGTGAAGAAGAAGCAACCACCCAGAAACCCTACCAAGAAGAAGGTTCCATCGAAGGTCACTCCCAAGAAGAAAAATCCACCGAGAAGGGCCAAGAAAGTGATAGATGTGGATTCGGATGATGATGAAAGTGATGCGGTCAACTACGGAGAAGAAGGGTCAGGTATCCCACACAACCCCACTCATGAGCATAGGAGGAGTTCTTATATACCTCTTTTTAGAACTGAATTTTATGATTGCTTTTGGGCTGTTAATCGTGGGAAGCTTGTGATTGGTGAATGTCCGGTGAAAAAGAGTGACTTGGTATCTTATGGGTTGTGGGATTTGATTGAGTATGCTGAATTAGAAAAGACAATTCTGCCTTCTAGAAGATATGTTCTGGATTTAGTTCTGGAGTTTTATACCAACTTGAGCCTGAGCATGTTTGACCCTGAATCATCACTTCAATTCAAAGCCTTTGTTTGAGGAAATTCTTTTGTGTTTTCTCCTACTGCCATAGATGAATTTTTGGGTAGAACACCAGGGTTGGCTGAGGATGTGGATGAATACTTTGATGAAATTGCGACTAAGCTCACTAGGGGTAGATTTGAGAGATGGCATGCTAGGGGCAAATTCTCTTGTGCAGAGCTTTCAATGAAATATTCTGTCCTCCACAAAATTCTGTTGAAGAACTGGTTTCCTAGTGGTCACAAAACCACTATTAACAAGGCTATGGGATGTGTCATGTACAAGATTGGAGAGAAAAAGCCTATGGACTTCGACAAATTAGTGTTTGGGATGATTCGTGACCATGCTGAGAAGCCCTACAAGAAGCCGATAGTGTTCCCCGGTTTGATCACCTCTTTTATAGTTAGCAAGCTTGATGTTCTTACTATCGATGATATTTATTCTGAGGCCCCCATGAACATATTTTTCAACTCCAAACTCTTTGAGGAAGTTGTCCATGCTAATGACCTACTCAAGCAGGTTGGTGGTAGGAAAAGAAAGTTGGTTGAATCTCTGGTTACAGATTCAGATGCTGTTGCAGCAAAGATGGTACAGCTCTCAGGCCGAATCCTACTTCACTTGAACAGACAGTACAATCGTCTTACAAAGGTGATTCTTGATAGTACTGCCGAGCGTGCTGAGATTGCGGCCCTTTTAAGGGAATTCCAAGGTGGAGAAGTAGACACTGGAGCTGAGAAGGGACCTTCCGGGGCTAAGGATGCTGATGGGAATGAAGTGGTGGCAGATTCTAAGGATGATGAGGTTGATGAGGAAAGGGATGTCGAAGAGCCTTGACTCTTTGGCATTTAGTGTGTCAAACAAGGGGGAGTATTTCTAAAAACTCTGCTTTTTATTTTTCGGTTGATGGTGATGAACAAACAACTTTTATTTGGGTCTGTACTTATGAGCTACTTCTTTTTTTATGATGATTATCAGTGAGGGGGAGTGTTTGAACACTCGTGCATGCAAATGCACAAGATGCAGATGAAACATGAGATCCACTTAATCCTGTTTCTGTTTTTGTTGGTGATGATGCATATATTTTTAATTCCTTGCTTTGTGATGTTTATTTAAGTTTGGTATGTGGGTGCGCTCCATATCTACTTTAAATGTTAGCACGGTTCTTAAAGCAAGGGGGAGCAGGTCAACACAAAAATATTTGTGTTTAACTACATAAATGCCAAAGGGGGAGATTGTGAGT
>JAOWBJ010029247.1:0-10742 GCA_028566335.1 Monarda citriodora
CATGAGAACGCTAGGAGATAGTTTGACAGCCTGCCCCGTGGCAGTGTCAGATCATACAACGATTTGATGGACGCCTTTCATAGAAGGTTCTCCAGAAGGCCGAAGCCAGAGCCACTTCAGCGCAACACTATAAATCCGTCAAGGTCTCAACGAGAAGATCAGGGACTTCATGACGCGATTCAACCAGGAATGCCTCCAAGTAGACGATGTCAACGATCTACTTGTGATCTCAACATTCCTAAATGGGATTTTGCCAGAAGCTCTGTACAAAGAGCTTGTAAAAGGTAATCCGCAGACTACCCAAGAGATGTGGGCCATTGCGGATTAGTTCGCCCGTGCTGATGAGGCGGATAGAAAAAAGAGAACCCTGGACAATTCAGTCTAGGGTGATAAGAAAAAACCTGAGGATCGCGGCGACCAGGGGCACCCGTCCCGGAGTGCCTTCGACAGACTGCAAAGGACTCCGATACAATCCCGATAGGGACCTCGTCCCAATCCGGAAAAGCCCCAGTCCCAGCCTCAATATGCGTCATTGACGAAGCCAAGGGCTGAAATTCTCGAACTCCATCCGGCGATGTTCGAGAAGCCCAAGCCATGACGAAGTCCGCGGCGCTCCGGAGTCAAGATAAGTACTGCTTCTTCCACGAGGACCACGGTCACGACACGGAAGCATGCCGTAACTTGGCGGCCGACATCGATGCTCTTGTGAAGGCAGGAGCATTAAAAAAATATGAAAACCGGCGTCAACAAGCCGGAAAGAAGAGAGAAGGGAAAACAAATTGTGCTACCCCTAATGACAAAAAGCAAAAGTAACAGATCCTGAAGGGGATGATGATGAACTCCACTACGACGGAGTGATTCAGACGATTGACGCCCTCCCAGCCAGGAACACAAAATCATCCCTAATGGCAGAGTCCCGAGGCTCAAACCGAGAAGAGTCGACTCACAAGCGCATAAAAAATGAGGAAGTCATCACTTTCTCCGATGCTAACCCGGTGCCGGCCATTTCGCCGTACCAAGACGCCATCGTCATTCAAGCCGGAGTGGCGACCAAACTGATCCACAGGGTCTTTGTGGATACTGGCGCTTCAGTCAGCATTGTTTTCAAAGAATGCTTTGACAAGCTGGAGTTTGATCCAGCAAGAATGAATCCGGCCTCACTCCCCCTAAAAAGCTTCGCGTAAGAGGACACTTGCCTGGAGGGAGTGATAAGCCTTCCCAACACTGTCGGGAAGGCCCCTACTAGTTCCACTACGGTGATCGATTTGTTCATGGTAAAAGCTCGGTCTCCGTACAACATCATCCTCGGACGAGATTGGCTCAACTCAGTCCGGGCGGTATGTTCCACATACCACTTGATGGTCATAATTCCCACCAAGGCAGGAATAACAACCATCCGAGGAGACCAAAAGAGAGCAATGGAGTGCATGCACGTTGCTTTCAAAAGTGCCGAACCCCCAGTTCAGCATTATCAGGCATAGCAACCATAGCAGCCTGAGGATTTGGAAGATATACAGCTGGGACCGAACTCCATTGAAGTACAACTGTACGAAGACGATCCTACCCGGACTGTCAAGGTCGGATTAGCCGGAACGACTCAATTCCGGAATCAAATAATCCAAATCCTCAGGGCTTATTGAGACGTCTTTACAAGGTGTCCGCTGGATATGACGGGAGTGTCTCCGGACCTAATCATACACCGCCTAAATCCTGCAGTCCGGCCGATCAGACAAAAGCAAAGACTATTCATGGCAGACAGGAATCAAGTCATCCTTGACGAAGTCTACCAGCTGCTGAATGCCAGAGTCCTTTTCGAAGTGAAGTATCCGACTTGGATAGCCAATCCAGTTATGATCAAGAAAAAAGAAGGGGGTGGCGGATGTGCATAGATTATACTGATCTAAACAAGCACTGCTCCAAAGACTGTTACCCACTCCCCAACATAGATAAGAAAGTCGAAGCCTTAGTAGGCTTCAGAATTTTTAGTTTTCTTGATCTGTACAAAAGTTATCACCAAGTATTAATGAATGTAGATGATGCTTCAAAAACTGCTTTTATCACTGACTTCGGCATATTTGCTTATAAAAAGATACCGTTTGGATTGAAAAATGCCGGAGCCACATATCAAAGGATGGTAGACAAGCTCTTTCGGCATCACACCGGAAAGATTGTTGAAGTATACGTCGACGATATCATCGTCAAGAGTAGAGCATTTCCGAATGCGTGGACGACCTCCAAACAACCCTCAACGTAGTTCGGCAGCCAATCTTAAGCTCAATCCCCAGAAATGTACATTCTTGGTAGATTCTGGAAAGTTTCTGAGATGTTGGGCATCCAAAGAAAGACTCAAGGCCAATCCGGCCAAAGTTCAAGTCATCCAGAACATGTCGATGCCGAACTCAATCTATGACGTGCAGCGACTAACCGGATGTCTAGCCGCATTGAACCGTTTCCTCTCTCAAGCAGCAGAAAAGCAATTACCTTTTTTCAAAATATTGAAGAAGACCCCGAAGTTCGAGTGGGGAGAGATGCAAAGGAAAGCATTTGAAGAACTCAAGAGATACCTAGCCAAACTCCCTATACTATCCGTACCAAAGGAAGCCAAACTCTCTCTTTGTACCTAGCGGCTTCGGATGAAACGATCAGTGCGATACTTGTACGAGACGACGGTCGGCGGCAGTATCCCATTTACTTCATAAGCCGAGCACTAAAATGTTCGGAGAGTCGGTATCAACCTTTGGAAAAGATAGCACTGGCCTTAGTGAATGCGGCAAGAAGGTTGTGGCCGTACTTCTACGCTCATACAATATATGTCCTCACTGACCTTCCGCTTCGGCAAGTTTTAACTAAGCCCGAAGCCTCCTGAAGGATAGCAAAGTGGGCGATAAAATTGGGAGAGCATTCCATATAGTATCTACCTCGGAAGGCGATAAAAGGGCAAGCCTTAGCCAATTTTTTGGTTGAGGCCAAATTTGATCAAGTCACTCCGGTAAATACCGAAATGTCAGAAAAGACACCCGAGGTTCCCGAAAAGGAGCCACAAAATTATTGGACAGGATATGTGGATGGAGCATCCGGAAAAACTGGAAGCGGAGCTGGTATACTACTCATTGGACCGGATGGGCACGAAGTGACCTATTCACTTCGGTACAAATTTCCCACCACAAACAATGAAGCGGAGTATGAAGCACTTCTTGCCGGACTCCAATTAGCTAAAAGCCTCAACATCCAGTCCATCAAGATTCACAGTGATTCACAAGTTGTAGTGGGTCACATAATCGGCACAAGTGAAGCCCGAGGAGAGAAGATGAAAAATATCTGGAAAAAATTCGAAATCTTCAAAAAGGTTTCTCGTATTTCCAGATAAATCGCATCCCAAGGGCACAAAACAGCTGAGCAGATATTCTAAGTAAATTGGCGTCTTCACAAAGTTCAAAGGTAGAGGAATTATCGCACAGAAGCATTGTTGCTACAACCGAAGTGCAAATGGTCACAACTTCACCAAACTGAATGACTCCTATACTTGAATATCTGGACAAGGGACAGCTACCGGAAGATAAGCTCGAGGCAAGGAAGGTATCGTGCAGATCACTTCGGTACGAACTTCATCAAGGAACCCTCTACAGAAAGTCCTACCTACAACCGTTGCTACGGTGCATAGGACCGGACGAAACACATTACGTCCTGAGAGAAGTCCATGAAGGATCATGCGGAAACCATATTGGAGCCCGAGCCTTAGCTAAAAAAATAATGAGGTGGGGGTATTACAAGCCAACCGTCGTCCAAGACGCAGTCGCCCTTGTCAAGAAATGTCCGAAGTGCCAGGTCCACGTTAATGTTCCAAGAGTGCCATAGACCGATGTAACCACCATGCAAAGTCCATGGCCTTTCAAGCAGTGGGGCATCGATATTGTGGGACCATTGGTAAAAGCTCCGAGGCAGATGCAATTCCTAATCGTAGCGATAGACTACTTCACGAAGTGGGTCGAGGCCGAACCCCTGGCCAAGATAACAAGCGCAAACGCCCTTAACTTCGTCTGGAAGAATATAGTATGTCGCTTCGGCATACCTCATGTCCTCGTCTTGGACAATGGAACTGAGTTCACGGACAAAAAGTTCAAAGAATGGTGCCAAGAGTTGAAGATCCAACAATGCTTCACTTCGGTCACTCATCCTCAAGGGAATGGTCAGACCGAAGTCACGAACCGCACCATAGTAAAGGGGCTGAAAACTCGACTAGACCGAGCTAAAGGAATTTGGGTAGAAAACCTCCCCCAAGTCCTATGGTCATACCGAACCACCCCAAGAACTTCCAATGGCGAAACACCATACAGTCTAGTATATGGTACCGAAGTGGTCATTCCAGTCGAAATCGACATGCCCGGTCCTCGCACCCTAAACTTCTCAATCGAAGCGAATGATGAAGGACTCCGAGCCGAACTCGACCTCGCCGAAGAAAAGAGGGAGCTTGCCTTCATAGAAGAGGCTCAGTACAAGCAGCAAGTAGCCCGGTATTACAACCAAAGGGTGAAAACGCAGCAATTCCAAATGGATGATCTCGTCCTGCGAAACAATGAAGTAAGCCGAGCAGAAAAGGTTGGCAAGCTTGAAGCCACTTGGGATGGGCCGTATCGGGTCAGCGAAGTTCTCGGCAAAGGGTCTTATAAATTGGCCTACATGTCCGGCAAACAAGTTCTTCGAACTTGGCATGTTACAAACCTCAAAAAGTAATATGTATAGATGGGCAATGTCAGTTCGATCGTCCATGTAAGTCCAGTTTTTTTAGGTTATCCGTGTCAGTTCGGTCTTTGTATATTTTGGTCACATTTTATATAAAATGTACTTCCATTCCTTTAAGTTTGTCTTTCACATTTTCATTATTATTAATCATTCATGCATGTGTCCGAAGTCCCATTTATACCTAACCATATTCAATCTCAAAAGGCTGGCCCCCTTTCGAGAAACTACAGAAGACAATAAAGTCAAAATCTTCCACAGAAGGTATAAGACTACTTTGTCAAGGTTAAATAACAGATAAGCACTTCAACATAATGAAGGGCAACTACTATTGTCCCCGCTTCGGGAGACTTCGTTCAAACGCACGTAAGGAAGTCCAATCCTAGCTATAAAACTCGCCAAATAAGGACAAAACTAATTTCGGTCCAAAAGGTTCTTTACCTTATTTAAGCCGAAGATCAAGTTGAATAAAAAATAATTCTGTAAATAAGCTAAGTGATAAACTCACGATGGCCGAAAAGAATTATTTCATTCAACGGACTTAAAAGTATACATATATACTATTATCTATTACATTTTCAATTTTAAGATGCAGGATCTTTACAATTACTACAATACAACCACTTATCGGCGAAGTCTTCGGGTTTCTCAGCTTGCAAAAACGCATCTAAGTTAAAGGCCCCTTGACAAGCTCCGGCTCCTCTAGCATTACCTCTACGGGAGGTCGAGCCCACAGGCTGCTTTCCTCGGCTTCGAGACCGAGATGTCTTACCACCTCGGCGGGCCATGTCTTCTCGACGATCCTGCTCGGTATGCTCTAGTTCCCACCTGATTGTCGTAGACGGAGCCGGAGTCCTACTAAGGATACCTTTTAGTTCAAGATATCTAACATAAATTATTTTATAATCCTGATACATGCCGAAGAGCATTGATAGGTGATGGAGTGTGGCCCAACACCCACCAGCCCAGTTACCAGGCCCAGTTCATAATGGACCTGCGACAACTGGCCTGATAAGGAACGTTGGACCTTTCAAGCACTCTAGAAGCCCGACAAGATCCTCGGTCAAAGCATAGCCCTTCCTCCCGGTGTAACCGAGCATAAACAGGTACCTCGGTTCTACCGAGGTATGACCTACATCCTTGGATACGACACGAATACCTCGGCCCTGCCGAGGTACACACCTCCGTCCTACCGAGGTGTCACCAGCACGCAGGAAGCGGTCATAACCAATCCCGAGATTGTCACTGCTGATCACTCCCACTATCTTGGAAGATTATAACGGCCAGCCATTAACTGCCGCCGATTATAGGATTGTTACTGGATAGCTTGGCACTTACTATGCACGACTAGAGAAGGCTCATGGGCCACGAGACATAGGCTGAATGAAGCCCATGCAAACAAGAGATTCATATAAATAGCTAGTTAGCACATAATAAGGACACGCTATCTTGTACTTTGATACTATAATGTTCTAGCAATAAAAAGCATAAACCCCTTTTACCCCGTGGACGTAGATCTACTCCAGTAGATCGAACCACATTAAACTCTCAGGTCCTTTCTTACGTGTCTTTACTATCACGACCTATTTTTGGAGTTAGGGATTCATCACTGGCGCCGCCTATGGGAACTACAAATTCATGATGCCCTTACTCGCAAACCCAGATTCCGTTGTGATGGCGATTACACATGCTAACAACAGAGGAGGCAACAATGGTTGGAGAAGGCCTGGACGTAGGCCGGGGAAGGAACCAGTCCATTACATGGGCCTGGAGGATGTGGAGACCCTTGACGAGCAGGGTAACACTCGCTGGAACCAAAGGCGAGAGCGTGAAGTGGACCAGCTTGATCTCAATGAGGCTGTCCGACGATTTTTGGAGGAGCGACAAGGGGAGTTCGAAGAGTTCCTCCGCCAGGGGAGGCGACAGCCCCGACAAGAGAGAGAGGGAGAAGCAACTTCCCGACCGCCGAGGAACCGAGATCCCGAGCCCTCTCGCCGTGATAGCCGCAAGAGCGAGGCACCTCACAATCGTCCTCCCGTTAATCCTCCACCCCCACCACACAATGGTCACCAAGGCGAAGTGCCCTACAATGCACCTCCGCCACCACCTCCTCCTTTCATACCACCACCTCCACCATTCGTGTCGCCCTATCAACCTCTGGACCAGATGCATGGTTTTGAGATGTAAGGGGCTCTCATCACCCCCTCGTCGGACGATATAGTCCACACGCCGCTTCCATTCAACTACAAAGTCCAACGTTCATGTACGATGGGCTTACTGATCCCCGCGATTTCGTGGGGAGATACCAGTATAACATGATGAACCAGTTGCTCAATGAGGTTCACATGTGCAAGGTGTTCCCTGAGTTGCTCACGGGGAATGCACGACGTTGGTTTGATAGCTTGCCCTCTGGCAGTATCAGCTCTTACGCCGCTTTGGTGACGACTTTTTACCGCCGTTTCTTCCAGAAGGCCGAGACACAGCTCACTCCGGCCCACCTCATGTCCCTCAAGCAAGGTCGCAACGAATCAATATGCGACTTCATGACCAGGTTCAATCATGAGTGCCTGAGGGTCGAAGATCTTAATGACTTGCTCAGTATTTCGGCCTTCCAGAATGGTATTCTCCCAGGAGCCCTCTTTAATGAACTTGTGAGGGCCAATCCACGAACTACACATGAGATGTGGTGTATTGTGGATCAATTTACTCGTGCCGACGATGCAGATCGGCGCAAGAGGTCCTTGGGCGAGGCCCAATGAGAGAAAAGGAAAAATGATGACCGCGGAGAACAAAACTGAGGTCACAGGAGCGCCTTCGACAGGCTCCAGAAAGGACTGCTGCAGTCCCGGCTCAGACCTCGGTAGGAGCCACAGAAGCCCCAGCCGCCATTTACCCCGTTAAACAAGCTACGAGCGGACATTTTTGAGCTACACTGTGACTTGTTCGACAAGCCGAAGCCCGTGACAAAGTTTTCTAAACGATGGAGTCAGGACAAATATTGTGCGTTCCACGAGGACCAAGGTCACGAGACCGAGGAATGCAGGGACCTGGCGGCAGACATAGAAGCCATGGTTAAGTTCGGGGTACTAAAGAAGTACCAAGATCTCCGGCAGACAAAAGAGAAGTGGAAGCAGGGAAGATCGGGATGTGCTCCCCCTGCCGAGAAAAGGATGAAAAGAGATCCCGAGGAGGATGATGAACCCTAGCCTCAGTACGATGGGGTCATCACCACAATCACAGCCTTGCCAGCGGGGAGGACAAAATCCTCGTTGAAAGCTGAATGCCGAGGTTCAACCTCGGCTGAACCTTCAGGAAAGCGCCTGAAGAAGGAGGAAGCGATCACTTTCTCTGAAGACAACCCGGTGCCGCCCATTACTCCACACCAGGATGCCATAGTCATCCAAGCTGGGGTGGCCAATAAACTCGTTCATCGGGTCTTCGTGGATACTGGTGCCTCGGTAAGCATCATGTTCAAGTATTGCTTCGATAAGCTCGGCATTGACGCAGCTCGCTTATCGCCAGCACCGCTACTGCTGAAGAGTTTCGTACAAGAGTGCACTACCCCTGAGGGAATAATCAATCTTCTGGTCACAGTAGGGAAAGCACCAACGAGCTCCACAGCCTGGATCCAATTCTTTGTGGTCAAGTCCAGTTCTCCCTACAACGTCATCCTCGGGAGGGACTGGTTGAACGCAGTCCGAGCTGTCTGCTCCACCTACCACCTCACCATCATGATCCCCACCAAGGGAGGGACCGCATCTATCAGGGGGACCAAAAGCAAGCTAAGGAGTGCATGCAGGCAGCCCTCCGAGCTGCTGACCCGTCCGCCCAGCACAAGCAGGCATAGCAATTACAGAAGCCTGAGGGGCCACAGCTCGATCCGAGCTCCTTGGAAGTACCGTTGTACGAGGACGATCTGAGCAAAACAATTAAGGTCGGATTTGCAGCGGGACAGGATTTTCGAGCAACAACCATACGGCTCCTCAGGTCATACAGGGATGTGTTTGCCTGGTCGCCTCTGGATATGATCGGGGTCTCGCCGAGCTTAATCACGCATCGGCTCAACATCGACCCGGCGGTCAAACCAGTGAAACAGAAGCAGCGACTGTTCGCGGCCGAGAGGAACGAGGTCATCTGTACCGAGGTTCAACAACTGCTCCAAGCCCAGATTCTCTTCGAGGTCAAGTACCTGACTTGGATAGCTAATCCAGTGATGGTCAAAAAAGAATGAGGAGGCTGGCGGATGCGTATTGACTACACCGACCTCAACAAACATTGCCCCAAAGACTACTACCCCTTGCCGAACATCGATAACAAGGTGGAAGCCCTTGTAGGTTTTAAGATTTTTTGCTTTTTGGATTTGTACTAGGGGTACCACCAAATTATAATGAATGAAGAGGACGCAGCTAAAACCGCGTTCATCACCGATTTCGGTGTTTTTGCTTACAAGAAGATGCCATTCGGATAATAAAACGCCGGCGTAACTTACCAGCGCATGGTGGACAAATTATTTAAGCAACACATCGGCAAAAGTGTAGAGGTATACATGGATGACATCGTAGTCAAAAGCAAGGAACCAGATACGCGCATCACCGACCTCCACACGACATTGGAGGTACTCTGACAGGCTAGCTTGAAGCTTAATCGGAAGAAGTGTACCTTCCTAGCAGAAACAGGGAAGTTCCTAGGATGCTTGGTGTCAAAGGACAGTCTCAGAGCCAGCCTGTCCAAAGTTCAAGCTATCCAAGATATGGCGATGCCTAGATCAGTCCATGACGTACAGAAGCTGACGTGGTGCCTGGCAGCACTTAGCAGATTCCTGTCACAAGCCGCAGAAAAATAACTGTCGTTCTTTAAAACGCTGAAGAAAGCCCCAAAGTTTGAGGGGGCGAGGATCAGAGGAAAGCATTCGACGAGCTGAAGAAGTATTTAACCGAGCTACCGACGTTAGCGGCATCCACCCCGGGAGAAAATCTTTCCTTATACCTCGCGGCTTCCAAGGAGACAATTAGCGCCGTGTTGGTCAAGGAAGAGGGGCGTCAGCAGAGACCGGTGTACTTCATCAGCCGAGCTCTCAAGGGCGCCGAGACAAGATACCAACCTTTAGAGAAATTCGCATTGGCACTGGTTAACGCTTCACGGAGACTACGTCCATACTTCCAGCTCACACGATACAAGTCCTTACCGACCTCCCGCTTCGCCAAGTATTGACCAAGCCAGAGGCGTCGGGAATGATAGCGAAGTGGGCAATTGAGCTTAGAGAGCATTCCTTGGAGTTCCTTCCTCGGAAGTCTATCAAAGGATAGGCCTTAGCTGATTTCCTAGTAGAACCTCGGCTGAGAGAGGAAGCACCACCATTACCACCTCCCGCCGAGGCAGAATAGGAAACCGAAGTCGAACCTACCGACTGTTGGCTGGGGTACGTCGATGGAGCGTCGGCAAAATCAGGAAGTGGGGCGGGAATTCTACTTATTGCCCCCGATGGACACGAGATAACCCACTCACTCCGTTTTACCTTTTCTACGACTAATAACGAGGCAGAATATGAAGCTCTGATCTCCGGGCTGCGCTTAGCACATACTCTCTAAGTCCAGAACATAAAAAATCCATAGCGACTCTCAAGTAGTCGTGGGACACATGTTGGGGACAAGTGAAGCAAATGGTGAACGGATGAAGAAGTATTTGGAGAAAGCTCGATAGTGGCGACATAAATTCTCATACTTCTGAATTATCCGGATCCCGCAAGCGGAAAACAGCCGAGCTGATGCGCTGAGTAAGGGAAACCTACTGGCAAATTCTCTTCCAACGGAAGAGGTAAACCACCGGAGTATAGAAGAAGATGAAATCCAGTCCCTCTCTACGGAGCCAAACTGGATGACCCCAATCCTCTCCTACTTGCTGGATGGGAGCCTACCAAACGACAAGCTTGAAGCTCGCAAGATCTTATGCAGATCTACTCAATACGAGCAGCAGCAGGGGGTCCTTTACAAGAAAGCCTACCTTCA
>JAOWBJ010029354.1:0-10741 GCA_028566335.1 Monarda citriodora
AGTTTTAATTTTTTATGTCGTTTCTTCTTTGGTCAAGAGCCGAGCGAAGGGAGCCGAAGGCCTCGAAGCGAGCCGAAAAATCATAATTGTTGCCATTATGATTATATTTATATTTGTAATCGGAGTAAAGCGGAACCGTAAAATCGGAGCCGAAGATGGAGTCTGAAAAAAAAAACTAAAATTCAAATTAAATAATATTAATTAATGAATAATATTAATTATTAAATAAAATAATTATTTTTACAGTTCATGATTTCAGGAGGAATTGGAAGTGAAGCGTGATTTCAATAGTTAACATATGAAGAAATAGATAAATACAACTGTCTGCATTCTTTCATTATATGAGTGAGCCATATGGGACGGACTCCGGAGTGTCGCCCATTAATATATAAGTTTCCACGTCCAAAAATGAAAAGTAGTGTTTAAATTGCAATGATTAAGTGAAAAATACCAAATAAGAAATGAATTAATTAAAACCCAAATATTATCTACCGAAGACTGCTTGATTTTCCGACACAAGAGAACAAAAAAGAAGATAAATGGAAGACCGTTACATTTATCTCTCTCCCCCCACTTGATTCTTTACCTCAACTCTACATTCTTCGACAACAAATTCATGGCAAACCCAACATCAGTCAAACCAGGCATTGCTTGTATATATAATGACACATTGACAGACAACAACAACAACAAAAAGGAGATCAAACACAAAAGAGCAAGAAACTGACGGTTTCAAATCACCATCCCATTTGCCATGAAAATCACAGAAAACAAGCAGAGCCGGTTTAGGCATTACGTCCGAGCGCCAAAACGATTCCTCCGTAGGGCCAGAGATTTCTACGTCGACAGCCTCGTCACCTTCGATAGCAAAGTCGGCAGCGCCACCATCATCACCTGCCCCGCCCCCAACACGACCCGCATGCCCAAGAACTTCGGCTCTAATAAAGCGAGAGACGAGGATGAGAAACTCGAAGAGGCGCACATGCAGAACTGGAGCAACATGGATTTCGATCGAGTTGGTTGCTTAAGAGAGAGAGGGAGCAGTGGATATGGAGGTATGGAGAGAAGTTACAGTGTTTCGCTGGGAAAAATTGGTACTATTGATGAAGATGAGCAGTGTGAGTTTCAAGAGAATTTGGCTCTCAAGAATGATATGTTTCTGAGAACAAGAAGCCATGCTGTTTCTAGGAATTATGTCTTTCATTAATTTGTTATTGCATTGTTTTTGATTCGCATTTATTTGTTCACTGTGATTGTATTGTTTCAATTATACGAGTTTGATTGCATAATGAGATTTATGTCAAGAAAAAAATATTCATGATTAACATCAAACACAGCACAAACATTCAAAATTCTCATTTCAACAAGACAAGAATATAATGAAACATAACACAACCACAAATCATATATTTATATATATCATACATATGAACAAATAAATCTAGGTTATTCCTGGATTTCACATCACAATATTGATCACCCAGTTATGGAATAATCAAGAACCAAGAGATTTGGACGTACCGTGGGAACTCAAGAAAACACATCAAAGATCCACCTCGTCTTCTTCCTCCTCGTACTCCTCATCAGCCGTCGCGTCCTGGTACTGTTGATACTCAGCCACGAGATCATTCATGTTGCTCTCAGCCTCGGTGAACTCCATTTCATCCATTCCTTTACCGGTGTACCAATGCAAGAACGCCTTTCGCCTGAACGTGGCAGTGAACTGCTCG
Organism: Monarda citriodora; assembly: GCA_028566335.1. Lineage (NCBI taxonomy): Eukaryota > Viridiplantae > Streptophyta > Magnoliopsida > Lamiales > Lamiaceae > Monarda > Monarda citriodora. Next base: position 1,731 of record JAOWBJ010029354.1, read on the forward strand.
CTCACGCGTCTGAACATCTCCTGTATGGAGGTCGAGTTCCAGATGAAGGTGGAAGCCATTTTCAGACCGGTCGGAGGGATGTCGCAGATGCTGGACTTCACATTGTTCCACTAGACGAAATAGGACGAGTTCTTGTTCTGCACATTGATCATCTGCTCGTCGACTTCTTTAGTGCTCATCTTGCCCCGGAACATGGCTGAGGCAGCATGTTACACATCTGCTGCGTGAGTTCGGGTACTGTAAGTGCCTGTACTGCTGGGACCCACGAGATGTCAAGGGTGCGAACCCAACCATGAAGAAATGGACTCGAGGGAAAGGGATAAGATTGACTGCAAGTTTCCTCAGGTCGGAATTGAGTTGACCTGGGAATCTGAGACAGCATGTTACACCACTCATGGTGGCGGAGATAAGGTGGTTGAGATCACCAACTGCAAGAAAACAACCATAATGTAATTTCATCAGAAAAGAAAACAGACACTATACGGATTAACCGGAAGAAACAGACTTACAAGTAGGAGTAGAGAGCTTGAGCGTGCGGAAGCAGATATCATAGAGGGCCTCGTTATCCAAGACCATACACTCATCCGCGTTCTCAACGAGCTGATGAACTGACAGAGTGGCATTGTACGGCTCAACAACGGTGTCGGATACCTTTGGGGATGGAAAGACGGAGAATGTCAACATCATTCTGTCTGGATACTCCTCTCTGATTTTGGAGATGAGGAGGGTTCCCATGCCGGAGCCAGTGCCTCCCTCCAGTACCCAAGGAATGGCATACTTGAAATCCTGTTGATGAAATGCGCCATAACAATGTCATTATCATTATTCCGCTTCTGCATTATGCTATACTTTATAAAGCATCGTAGCCAGTAAGTTAAGTATCTTGACAATGTGAAGTCCAGCATCTGCGAGGCCTAGAATTTAACTCGGGACAAGGCCTAAATTGAGTAAAGCACTTCAAAATAAGTTCTTGCAAAGAATAGATATAAAGAAAACCTTTGATGTATTTCACTGCTATAAAATTAGAAGGCAACAAAAATTTAGAGCTTATATCGAAATCAGACTAGTGAAGTTCAAAACCCTATCCAGATACTCGATCTCTAACTCTAAGTTCATGAACTTTAGACCAGCAAAAAATGGAATTGCATAGCACCAACACCACATACCGCACTATAATTGGCCTAAACCATATCAGAAATTAATTATCGACAACTACGAACTGAATTATATTGTTCCATTGCACATAATAAAGTGAAACTGCCTAAAAATATCAAATTTCAGAAAACGCCAACAGAATTCACGCGACAAAGACCAGATCTAAAGAAGAAATCCAACAGGAGGAGGAAGAGAGTTTAAAAACAACCTTGCAAGCAGTCGCAATTCTCGGCCTCCTTGCGAACGACGTCGAGCACCGAGTCGATCAGCTCGGCTCACTCGGTGTAATGGCCCTTGGCCCAATTATTCCCGGCGCCGGACTGGCCGAAAACGAAATTATTATAAGGTATCTACATCAGACTTGGCTGGCTTTTCTACTGAAGATTTGAAGCAATCTGGAGCAAAGAAGACTCATGCAATCCATGCAGAAGATAGAGTTTAAGTGTATTTGTTTTTCTCGCTTGTAGTCGTGTTTTGGTGTTTTACGTTTTTATCACTTCTTTACTTTTCTAGAATAGTGATGAGTCAGCACTTGTACGGTAAGTTAGTTACGATCAAGTGGAGAGTGCGTGTATATGAAGATCTTCTGTAATTCTTCTTCGACACTTTTTTGGTGAAATGAAAATCTTAGCTTCCGTTTTCATACTCGTTCATATCAGTTCTCTTTAATCAATATGGTATCAGAGCATTGCTATAGCTGCGTCTCTGTTTGCTATTAATGGCGCCCAAAAAGGAAGTTGCTAACTGGGCACCGGAGGATCTCATTGCACCATCATCTCCTCTGTATCTGCATCCAAGCGATAACCCGGGTACTGTACTCGTTACTGAGCTCTTCAATGGTTCTAATTTTGTGGATTGGAGTCGGTCAATGAGGACCGCATTGCTTGCTAAAAATAAACTGGGATTTATTGAAGGAACCATTAAGAAAACCACTAATCCTAAGGATGAAACTGGGGCAGTTTGGGAGAGGTGTAATGGGATGGTGGTATCTTGGCTTAGAAATGCTACAATTCCTAAAATTAAGTCTAGTCTCATGTATCTCGATTCTGCTCATAAAATTTGGCTAGATCTTAAAGAGAGATTCACTCAAGGCAATATAGCAAGGATCTATGAATTAAAACAGAAACTGAGTAATCTTAGACAAGGTTCTAATTCTGTTAATTCATACTACACTGATTTGAGAGTAATATGGGATGAATTTCTGGATTACCAACCTAAGGAATGGTGTGTGTGCAAATCGTGTAAATGTGATGGCCCTACTAAGTGGAGAGATCATTTAGATAAAGAATTGGCTGTGCTTTTCTTAATGGGAGTGAATGATTCATATGCTGGGATAAGATCTAATGTGCTTGGTATGGATCCCTTTCCTAGTTTATCCAAAATATACTCATTCGTTATGCAAGAAGAGAGGCAAAGGGGTCTGGGTCTACCTGTTGCACATGTCAGTGAGTCTCCAAGTTTTATAAATGCTGCACAGTCTTTCAATGGTAGAGGCAAAGAGAAATCCTTCTGTACTCATTGCCAACGTCCCAATCATACCATTGATAAATGTTTTAAGTTGCATGGCTTTCCTCCGGGTATGGGGAGAGGAAGAGGCCGTGACAACTTTAGGCCTCAAAGTGGTGGTATGCAAAGGTCAGTGAATAGTGTTGAAGGTGGGAATCACAGTAATGGTCCAATCTCTCATTCTTCTTTTAATCAATTCTAATCATAGTCGTTTTGGACACTTAGGCCATGAGAAATTACAGCTTTTATCTTCTGTCTTATGTTTGAAAGACAAGCCTCATGGCATTTGTTCAGTTTGTCCTCTAGCTAAACAAAAGAGATTAAGCTTTCCTGTTTCAAATACTCTTGCTACAGAAATCTTTGATTTGATCCATGTGGACATATGGGGTCCCTTTGTTCCTATTTCTGTTGATGGTCATAAATACTTCTTAACTATTGTGGATGATCATTCAAGGTTTGTATGGACATACCTAATGACAAACAAATCTGAAACCATCAAATATCTTCGAATGTTTTTCCAGCAAATCTCTACTCAATTTCATAAAAACATCAAAGTCATTCGATGTGATAATGGAAATGAGTTTAACATACCAGATCTTTACACACAATTTGGAACAATTGTTCAACATTCATGTGTGGAAAGACCTCAGCAAAATGGAAGGGTTGAAAGAAAACATCAACACCTTCTAAATGTTGCTAGAAGTCTCTTCTTCCAATCTGGTATTCCACTTCAATACTGGGGTGATTGCATTCTCACAGCTTCCTACTTGATTAACAGAACACCTTCCTCAGTTCCTAAGCTTACCAAACACACTCCCTTTGAAATTCTCTTCCAAAAATCACCTGTGTACACTCACCTCAAAACATTTGGATGCTTGTGTTATGCATCCACTCTCATGAGGGATAGATCCAAATTCTCACCAAGGGCAGTGAGATGTGTCTTTTTGGGGTATCCTTCTGGATACAAGGGCTATAAGTTGCTTGATCTTTCAAATAATAGAACCTTCATAAGTCGGGATGTCATTTTTCATGAGGATATTTATCCTTTTCTCTCTTCTGCTCACAGTCAAGATTTCCCTGTGAGTTTACCAGTCTCTCTGGACTTGAATCCCACATCATCTCCCACTGAGTCTACTTCTTCTTCACCAGCTATTCCTTCTTCAGAACCATCACTTCCTTCCTTAACTCAATCCCATCCTTCCACTAAATCCAAGAGAGTGGTAAGACCTCCTTCCTACCTCCAAGACTATCTTTGTGGCTATGTAAATACCACCTGTCCTTATCCCCTTGATGCCTTCATAGGAACCAGTCAGCTTACCACTTCCTATACCTCTTTTATTGGGCATATTACTGTGATTCCAGAGCCCTCAACTTATAAGCAAGCCATTGCATACAAGGAGTGGAAAGAGGCAATGCAGTTAGAGCTTGATGCTCTGACTCAGAATGGAACCTGGTCCTTGGTTCCATTACCACATGGCAAAACACCCATTGGCTGCAAATGGGTTTACAGAGTAAAATTCCATACAGATGGGAGTGTGAACAGGTTCAAAGCCAGGTTAGTAGCTCAGGGTTTTACTCAACAAGCTGGGATTGATTATTTGGATACTTTTTCTCCTGTTGCACGTTTGGTGTCAGTTAAGATGATGTTAGCTGTTGCTTCTGCCAAAAATTTGTTCTTAGGTCACTTGGATATTAATAATGCTTTCTTGTATGGGGACTTAATGAAGAAATATATATGAAAGTTCCAAAAGGCCTTCTAAATGAGGGGGAGTCCTCTAATCTTGTCTGTAAGTTACATAAATCCTTGTATGGTCTCAAGCAAGCCTCGAGACAGTGGTTTCTCAAATTTACAGAAGTATTGACTCAGTTTAGTTTGATCCAATCTCAAGCTGATCACTCTTACTTTCACATGAGAAAAGATGGTGAGTATTTTGGAGTTGTGATTTATGTGGATGATATTTTGTTGGCTAGTTCTTCTTCTGCCTTGATACAGGATTTCAAGGACTTTCTTGGTACTTTCTTTAAGTACAAAGATTTGGGGACACCAAAGTATTTTCTTGGACTTGAGATAGCAAGAAAGACAGATGGAATTTCAGTTTGCCAAAGAAAATACACCCTTGATTTATTGAAGGACAGTGGTCTCTTGGGGTGCAAGCCTGCAAATTTGCCCATGGATCCTAAGATTTCTCTACAGCAAGAAGGTTCTGATCTTCTTGAGAAGCCTAAGCAATACAGAAGGCTCATAGGAAGATTACTTTACTTATGTATTACAAGGCCGAACATCACCTTTGCAGTACACAAACTCAGTCAATTTGTGTCTGCACCTCATCAACACCACTTACTTGCTGCACACCAGGTTTTGAGGTATCTCAAGTCCAGCATTGGACAAGGTCTTTTCTATTCTTCTTCATCTAATTTGGAGCCCAGCATATTTGCAGATGCTGATTGGGCTACTTGTGCTGATACCAGAAAATCAATCTCTGGATTTTGCTTATTTCTTGGTTCATCTCTTATTTCATGGAGGTCCAAGAAACAGACTGTAGTATCTAGATCCTCTGCTGAGTCAGAGTACAGAGCTTTGGCTGAAGCTTCTTGTGAGATATCTTGGATTGATGTCCTATTATCTGAGTTCTACATTGCAAGAACAAAAGCAGTCCCTCTATTTTGTGACAATAAAGCGGCTGTTTTCCTCACATGCAATGCTGCCTTTCATGAAAGGACTAAGCACATCGAGATAGACTGTCACACAGTTCGTGATCGATACAAACTTGGGCTTGTGAAGCCAATGCATGTCAAGAGCAGCTTACAACTAGCGGATATCTTCACTAAGGCTGTTTCTTTGTCAGTTTTCTGCAATCTTTTGGCCAAGATGAGCATGTGTAACATTCATGCTCCTCTTGAGGGGGAGTATAAGGTATCTACATCAGACTTGGCTGGCTTTTCTACTGAAGATTTGGAGCAATCTGGAGCAAAGAAGACTCATGCAGTCCATGCAGAAGATAGAGTTTAAGTGTATTTGTTTTTCTCGCTTGTAGTCGTGTTTTGGTATTTTACGTTTTTATCACTTCTTTACTTTTCTAGAATAGTGGTGAGTCAGCACTTGTACGGTAAGTTAGTTACGATCAAGTGCAGAGTGCGCGTATATGAGCATCTTCTGTAATTCTTCTTCGAGGCTTTTTTGGTGAAATGAAAATCTTAGCTTCCGCTTTCATACTCGTTCATATCAGTTCTCTTTAATCAATAATAGGCGTGGCTAAATCCTTCGGCCAGGGTACGCTTTTCGCTATCCTTGCAAGGGTCAGAATTAAGGAGGAAATAAAGGTGATTGAAGGTGAAATCATGGAGATACAGATTAAATGGCCGGCTGTTGCTGGGGCAGAGTCGAAGATGGGGAAACTTCACTATAGACTACGAAACGTTGGCGAAGGAGAAAGTGCAGAGTGCTAAGTTAGTGCAAATAAGTAATATTGGTCAAATTATTAAGATATGAAAGATATTAGAATTAGAGATATGAGCATATCAATATCATTTTGATATCCATATAATAAACACATGGATACTCATACCTATAATCATATCCGTTATGATATTCATGCCCGATATATGCATATGGATACCAAACACATCCTTAATGTTTCTTCGAATTGGAGGCTAGAAACCAAATACTCCATGTGTAATTGGCCACCAGTAACATTAGGGTAAATAGTCCTGGGGTGATTCACTTTGTGGACTGAAAAATCGTGTAAAGGTATGTTTAACCGTGTAACTTGATATAACCCGTGCAGCTGGCGAGTTAACACGCATTTATTTTTACAATTACACGGTTAACATGCATTTATTATATTTATTGTATTACATCGGACTGTGTAAGTATTACAAATTACACAGTTAACATGACCCTTCGAGATCAATGAGAAGCGACAATTTCAATTCAAAAATACACAACCTTTCAAAGACTCTTCTTCTTCTTCTTCTTCTTCTTCTTCTTCTTCTTCTTCTTCTTCTTCTCACTCTGCACCATCCCACCTTTCAAAAAGGCACGACCTTTCAAATACATTTGGTATATATTGTCACTTTTCACGGTTGATTGCACATTTTAGCTCTCATCCTATTAGCAAAGTACACGACGCCATGCCTCTCCCTATAGGGCCGCAGAAATCGTACCTCTATGTCAAGTCTTGGAATGCGAAATAAGATGATATGTTTCTAAGCCTCATCAACAGTCATGTAGGCTCAATTCAGTGTAGTGAAAGGTACGAGGTTGATACGGTGCTTGCATTGGCCATGATAGAGCTCAACAAGAAGGAAAAAAATGTGTCTAACCTTCGATGGCGTTGCTCAACGCATCAACTGCATGAAAGAGCTTGTACGAGACATTCACTTTTGTCGTGAAAAACCCAGAGACCTTTTGGGACACGAGACATAAGCGGATCAATGCTTCTGACTTTGTTTGACGATGTCTAGTGCGGGTATGTTTTTAAACCACGAACGCCTCTCTTTATTTATGAGAATCCATTCCATTTGAGTAATGGCTGAACTTCGCAAGAAAACAAGCTTTGTGGAGCATACTATCATGCAACTGAACCGCTCTACGAACTCCTCTCATGCGTGTTCGAGGAAATTGATGAAACAGCAAGAACCGACTACACCTCGACTACACTGATGACACTCTCTTTGTGAGGCCGGAGCATAATCCCAGACCTAACCTTGACAATCTGCCCAATATGATAATTTTGCGTCCTAGTTACCCGGACCAGGAAGGGCAAAGTTCTTGTTCCGCTTCCAATGTCCACCGGAGAGGAAGGCACCGTGAGCTGCATGCACCACATGCTGCGTATTTTGGATGAATTATGTATATTATCTTATATCTTGCTTTCTTCTATTTTCGCTTGTTATGGATGAATTATGGATATTATATATTATATTTTGTTTTAACTCGTATTTTGGTTTGTGTTGATTTATTATGTCAAAGTTCTTCAATTTTGGGTATGACTCATATTTTGGTTTGTGTTGGTTTATGTTATGGTTAGAATCTGCAAAGTTCTTCAATTTTGGGTTTGTTATGGCTGAGCTTGTATTATACTTTGTTTTGGCACAATTTTGAACCTTGAGTTGTAAGTTGTAGAATTTTTAGTTTTGACCAATTACACGGTTATTTATATGATTTAACCGTTTGGTTCTGAATATTTAAACCGTGTAACAGTATAAATTTATATAGAACCGTGTAAGTCTGAACTACTCAAAATTAGAAGTTAAAGATGTTAATTCGACACTATCACTAAGGCTTCTAAACACTTGATTATCTATTCTTAGTAGAGCTGGCAAAATAAGCCCGGCCCAATGGGCCGGCACGGGATACCCAAAACCAAGACAGGTTTGGGCATCGAAAATAAAGGCCCGAAAAAATTCGGGCCCAAAAGCCCGCCCATATGGCCCGCCGGGCCGACCGGGCTTCGGGCCCAAAAAGTCTGCCCGAAATTTTAATAAAATTATTATATTTTTTAAATGCTAGTACTCTTTATCATGAATTTTAAAATGTTATTGTTCAATTTTATTTTTATATTGAAGGTCGCTTTTAGATTTTTATCAAACTTCAATTTTTCTAGCAAGTGGCAAGTAAGTTTGAACATATTTATTTGATTTATTTATAGCGGTAGCGGGTGTTGTAGATGACAAGTCTTGTGTTTGTTGATTTTTCTAGCAATATATTTGTTATCATGTGGACGAAATTAAAAAAATTAATGATCACAAATACACTTTAATAATTTGATGAAAACGGGTCGGGTCGGGCTGGCCCGCCCGCCCGACTTTTAGCCCGGGCCTAGGTTGGATTTCAAATATTACGGCCCGGCTCGATTTTAAAGAAAGCCCGATGGGCTCGGGCTGGCCAGGCCCGCTATTTGGCCAGCTCTAATTCTCAGCAATATCTCAACAAAATGCTTCAGCACTTACAAAGCTCCATTTTAAAATCGATTGTGGGTTTTTTTTGGAAATTTTATATTGCGCGGTGAGATAGGGGGCAACCGTGAGACAAGTGGGGTAGGTTTTGGGTTTTTTTTTAATTTTCTCTTTATTCACTTTCATGATAAGTGGACCCAAATAGTTAATGTCATTTTTGTCTTTTCAAAATTGGTATTTTTTGCCACCGAAAAACTTGCAATTTGGCGATGAAAGGGGAGTGGAGAAAAAGAGAAGCTAATGTTCTTTGACACCGCTGTTTATTTTTAGACATGTGGAAGTGTTTGAGTATATAAGGTACGGATATGAGTCGTTTTAATATCCATATTTGATATACGTATCTGTATATCAAACATGTCATAGGGGTCGAATATTAAGATTCTATATTACTA
>JAOWBJ010029464.1:0-10738 GCA_028566335.1 Monarda citriodora
TGATCATCCAGATACCCGTTACTCGACTCCCTTGAACATTACTGACGTTGCGGAGGCGCTTGGTCGTCACTACACCGGCTTCGATGTAGAAAGTGTCGGGAGTGACGATTCCACGGAGATGCTGCGGAGGTTTTTGGAGGATTCGCGTGCTGTGTTTGGGAAGACACAAACGAAGCATCTCAAGCCCATCTACAAAAAGCTCTGTGACATAGTGATGAAAAACCTTTTCAGTCACGTTGGGAGTTATACCACTGTCGCCCACGCGAAGTTGAGAGTCCTGTGTGCACTAATGGATGAGCTTGAAGGGAAGAAGCAATACAATTGGGGGAGATTCGTGGTTAGCCAGTGAATAGAGGTTGATGCCACTGTGAAGAAAGAGGGTATGTTCAAATTCTACACAAACACTACAGTCCGCTTTGCAAATGTTATTTCCCAAGCGATGCTGGAGCTGCAACACAAGAATGGTAGAGGAGAATTATTTGATGATCACTTCAGTTTTGATCTTACGAAGCGACCGCTCTACAAGGGGAACGAGGACGAGCTAATAAGCGAGGTGTTGGTGTTACTGCTTATTCGGCTTTCACTGAGTAAGAAAGCGACTTCGCCTGCCAAGCGAGTACAAGCGAAGAAGAAGAAACCGAAGAAGATAGAGAAGTGTTCGCTCATTGATGAGGAGGATGATGAAGCGGATCCCGAACCGCTTGTAAGGAAGAAGAGTCTAGTTGTGAAAGCATTATCTGGATTTGAAGGAGAAGATCTCCCCTCGCTCTGCTAGGGAGACTCAACAGTTTCTAGACTCTCGCTACATCAAGAAAGTGGTCGAGTTCGATCCTTCAAGGGAAGCGAGTTTATGGATGAAGGCAGAGGTTTGCTTTCAGAAGCTGCACCATCACTGGGGTGTGTACAAGACAAACCGCCCTCAGACAAACCACATCTCTTAAAACATTTTACAAAAAAAATTGTTTTATCAAAAGGGCTAAGCTGGAAACTAGAAATCCGGATACACGTGTGGAGACGTGTACCACCAAGAGCTTCATCAGCGAACTTCAGCAGGCCACTCCGTCACTCCGACTCCGCACGAACTGCTCAACCTCCACATAGGTAAAAACGTATGCAGGGCTAAGTACTTTGAAGCACTCTGTGGACACATGCCCAAACATTTTAACAATAGCCATAGCTAAGGATGATAGGGGTTAAAAAAAGGACATATGTCCGAAAATAAGTTTACTTTAAAAATTGGGTGAAGCATTTACCTTGCCATACTTGCCCTATTAATAACCTGATTTAGGGAAGTTGGTTGACTTCCCTAGAACCTAGATCACATACCTTGCAGTAAAGTGAACCTGAAGTGCACTAACTCGGGCAATAGATGTCGGAGCCCGATCGTATCTCATACTTTGGCCCAAGGCCGACAGGTAGGCATTAAACATAAAACCATTAAAGAACATGGCATGATACTTTTAAAAAACTGTTCATAATAACATAAGAGCTCGCCTCGGCGACTGGCCGCCGAGGGTTTTAAGTTTTAAAGCCCACCTATTCGGCTTTTCTGGTCTTCGGCGTTTGCCGAGCTATGGGAGCTCCTCCTTTGTACAACCTTAATAAGAAAAACCTTTGTAAGCCATCTATTATGCATGTCGGACTCTCACATGAGTCCGATACTTGCTAATGTACTGAAATGCATGCGGACTGACCCTTGGGTCTATTTTAGGTTCTAGGAAAGCTCTAGTTATGACCCACTCAAGTTATCCTTATTAATGTATCCGGAGTATCCTGAGAATACTCTGATCAAGTTTTATTAGCGACCTGTCTAGGCCGAAGCGAACTTAACTTCGCAGTCGCATCGGCGACCTATTAACTCCGCAGCTCGCTGCGATCTAAATCACTGGTTGTTCTCTAGCCGGAGTCTCTAAGTATTGAAACCTTAACATTTTAGCAGGAAGTCTGTTAAGCCTATCCGTTGCCCCACTAGGGGTAACGATGGTGGCTAATTCTATCTTTATGTTCCGTGCTGGGTACTACATTGAAGAAGGTATAGAAAACGTATTTTATCTAGATCACCAACAATTTTTCCAATTCATGACAACGTAACGAGAGCTTAGAAACTTTGGGAAAATTGGATTTATGACTTGAAACTCAAAGGAAACTAGAAATTCAAGGAAGGAGATCTAATCTAATCGGGATTTTAAGTATAGTCTAGACTCATGCATGGATGAGGAAAGTTACGTAAATGGGGAGATAATTACCTTGATTCGGGTGGGAGAACCGGGTGTGAATCTAAACTCGATCTTTAGATCTTGGGTGTTCTCACTTCCTCTCGTGTTTCTCTCAAATATGGCTGGAATTGAAGTGACGAAAATTTGAAAGGTTGATATGGAGAGGGTATTTATAGGAGTGTAGTGTCGCTTGGGTTCTTGGGCCAGCCAAATGATTGGCACTGCTAGATTTTTAGTGGCAGAAATTTCTGAAAAAGGCTTGCTCAGAGTTGGTCAGTTTGGGCGGTGGCTCCGGCAGTCGAGGGAGAATACATTGGCTATTGCTGGACGGACCCTTATTGGCTGACTCTTGGCTTTTCTATATCATTTAACTTGGATGCTAAGCCGGAATGCCTATTGGGCACCCTCTCTTTGGTTTAAAGGCATGAAAGAACCGATCCTATAGGTTTTGTTGTTACAAGGTAGACTCTGGAATTGACGAACACTGGGATCTACCGGACTCTAGGTACTGCCGAGCACTGGTGGCACCGAGCATTATACTCCGGCTCTGCCAGACACTGGTGTTGCTGAGCACTAGGCTTTGCCGAGCACTAGACTCCGGCAACACCGAGCACTACTCTTAAACTTCGGCACTGCCGAACACTAGGTAGCTTGCTCGGCTCCGCTCCGCGTGGAGCGAGCTTATTCTGTTCTCTTGGGACTGTTCGGCTAGGCCGAGGCGAGCTCCGGATTATTTCGTCGAGGTGCCGAGCACTTCACCTTTAGCCAAAATGGGGCTATCTTAGCTAAAACTTTCAAGTGACAAGCTTAGTCACTTTATAACACTTAACTCGAATAATCTAACAATTTATTGAACCCATAACATTCATGGTCACGACCCACACATCCATTCATCACATAGCCAATAAGGTAAGTTAGTACACGTATGTTTGAGCACACAAGATCACATAAGGCATATAAAATCATAGGGATTTTGAACACAACCGAACGCATACCAACCTTTCTTATTTAAAATCTCATAAATCCTTTGCTAATCTGTTACAAGGAGGTTTTTAAAACTTGGGCTATTACAAAAACTCTCGAAAGTTACGGATGCTCGGACTTCGCTCGACGGGGTTGGATGTCGAGAGTGCGGGAAGCAACATGATGTTGAGAAGGTTTTCTTCTGTTGCGGATGAAGAGTATGTTACTAGCAAGACTCACACAAAGTGCCTATAGCCAATATTCAAGAAGATGTGTGATATTGCCACGAAGATATTATTTAGCCACGTAGGCAGCCACACGACGATCTCGAAGATGAAGCTTAAAGTAATGCGTGCGCTCTTGGATGATATTGGAGTGGCTCAGTATAATTGGGCCAAGTTCTTAATAGCCTAATGTATTGAAGCTAGCAAGGAGGTGCAGCGGAAAGCGTGTTTCACTTTTGCTACCACGTCGACAGTCCCCTACGGCAACGCTATATTTGCCGCTATCCTCAGAATCGAAGAGTTGAGAGGAAAAATTTTTGATACTCGTGTTTTTTCATCCCAACCACAAGACCGTTGTATAAGGAGAATTCGGACCAAGTCATTAGCGACCTTCTCATTGTCGCTCAAGTCGATCTTCCTGGAGCTGAGAATGTCGCTACTCTAGCGAAAAATAAGAAGCCGAGCAAGCGAGTTGAAGTTGTGAAGGTGCCAGAAGAGGAGTTGGATGAGGATGATGAGCCGCTTATTCACATGCAGAAGAGGTTACAATTCATTCTAAATGTTGAGCCTCTGTCTACTTTTGTGTCAAGTGAAGCGGAGTTATGTGACGAAGAAGAGGAAAGAGAAGAAGAGGAGAGAGAGGAAGAGAGAGAGAGGAGAGGGAAGAGGAAGAGAGAGAAGAGGAGAGGGAAGAGGAGAGAGAAGTTGAGAAGGAAGTGGAAACAGTGACGCTAGCGGAGTCTGTTCCCGCTATTGAGAACGTCACTCGAGAGGAATACGCTCTCGATATTTCCGCTCATAATGGGTCCGCTCGAGAGGAATCCACTCTCGATGAGCAAGCTGCCTTTGAGAAGCAGAAGTCAGACAAGGGCAACGCCGCTATTGATGATCGCTAGAGGAGAAAGATGATAATTTGGAAGAAGAGGACTTTACGACTCTCATGGAGCATGGAGAGAGTCTCATGAATTTTGGAGATTTAACCGGTGACGACAAATTCTTTAAGGAGTTGGATGCTCTAGATATCCCCTTTGTGTCTGCTGAAGGAAGTTGAGCAAGTATAATCGCATTGGAAGTGAGGTCGATCTTAGAGGATATCGAAAAGCACTTTGCCAAGGTTGAGCTCACGTTCCAAATGAAGGAGAGTTTCTCTGAGCTCCTAGGTTATTCAATGATCAGAGGCATTGAATTCTATAAAATCCTCAAGGCGGAAGATGACGCTGGTCGAGAGAAGATGAAGGATGATGAAGCAAAAATTCTATCAAACTTCGGATTTTCCGATTTTCATAAGATAATAGATGGAGGAGCGCTCTGGCAGAAGATGGAAGAGGCTCTTGTTCCCACCTACCCCAATATCCAGAGTCTAGTGCCCGCTCATGTGCCGAGTCTTAAGGAGCTATTGCAGTTAGCACAAGAGGCAAAGGTTGCTATTGCCACAGGAGAAGCGGAAGTGAAGGAGATCGCTAGTGAAAATGAGGCTTTAAAAGCAAGGTTGATTGAAGTGGAGAAGTCCACTGAGTCGAGGATAGCGAACTTGCAGAATTCGATCCAATCTCTGACCGACTAGTTGGTCCAAGCTACAAATATTCAAAATTCGCTCATTGAGGAGCTTTTCAAAACTAACAATGAACTCGCTATGCAGAAATAGCTTTTAGAGATTAATGAAGAAGAGAAGAAGTTGTTGGAGGAGAAGGAGGCCCTTCTAGAGGCTATGGAGAGCGCTAGAAGAGAAAGAGAATTTAATGAAGGAGAGAGAAGGGCTAAGAGCTGATATTGACCGATTAATAGCGGAAAGTGAGAATGTCCTTGCTCCCACCGCTGATGAAGTTCCTCCACCCGCTCAAGATGAAGGAGCTTCTAATGCTGAAATCCAAGAAGCTGTTGAACAGACTTTGCAGCTCGGTCCCTTCATCAAGTCCATCATTAATGAGATCATGCGTCTCCAAGTACCTCAATTCGCTAACTATGTGCTTGCGCATCTCTTGCTAAAAATGGAGAAAGGTGTAAAGGAGATAGTGAAGCAAGATAGAACTATGAGAGCCACTGGAGCTGGTGGATCCTCAAGCAGCCACGTCAGCAAGGGGGAAGGAGTACAGAAGTCGCTCGCGGTTGCTCCCCTGCTAAGGGAATTGTGCTCAAGGAGCCTGTGCCATCATCGTCCCAACAACCATTGCCCGAGCGATCCAGTGGTGCTGACATATCTGCTCCCGATGCAAATCTCATTATTGCTCCAACTCTGGAAATCGCTCTTGAAACTGCTTTTGATCGATCTTTGGATCAATCTACTGAAGTTGCCACTCCCAAGAAGCATGTTGTCAAGCGAAAGCTTGTGATGAGCACCAAAGCCCCTGCCGCCAAGAAAGCAAAATCTGCCGCTCAGAATCCTAGAGCCGAAAGAGTCGATATGGAGAAGGCAATCAATGAGGATTTTAAAGCAAGGGTCAATATCCTATACAAGGAGGCTTGCATCCGCTATGTGCCTTAGGACCAGACCGAGAGAGACGCTCTGTTTATCTATGTCGAGGACTTGATAGTGTCTTATCTGGTCTCAGAAGCGGAGAAACATCAGAAGGATGCTGAAGCAAGGAAGTTTGTGTGTGGTGTGATTCAGGAGATTAGGCCCAAGCTGAATAGCAAGGAGAACAAGGATGGCTTCCCTGCTATCAAGGATTAAATTTTCTCTCGAACGCCGCAAGAGATAAGGAAGTTTCTCATAGAAACTGGAGTGAAGGGCATAGAGAGTACGTGCCCGAGCGGAGAATGGATGAGTGCGAGAAACCTGAGAACAGATTCATCAAGATGCACCACCACTGGGGCATGTACAGAAGCGGCAACCCCCAGCATGCCTTCGTTGATTTCATGAAATTCTACCACAAATCGCTCTGGTCGGTAATTCTCTTAGGAGCTGGTTACCGCTTGATGAAGGTGTCGGAGAAGCGTGTATTGGAGAGGCCGTATTTGACTGGAGGCATAGTTGTTGACAGAGAGAAGATTGAGTATGAATGGCTCTGGGTGGTGAATCATAAGGGCATATCAGAGAATGAAGCAGAGTCAACTCAAGCTAGAATCAATGCTTATGCTACATATGAACTTACGCCGCATGGAAGATTCAGTCTATAGTGTAGCTCTGTTGCTTTTTGGATTTTGCTTGTAATCACTATCTACATACCAAGTTCTATTCAATGAAAGCGATTATCCTTTCCTTGACAATAACTCATTGTCTATTTATCTTTCTCGCTTTAGATTAGCGACATAAGATAAGGGACATAACTATTATCGCTTGATATTTCCCAAAAACTCAAGAACAAGCGATAATGGAAAACACGTAAAAGAACACCGAGATTTAACGTGGTTCGATCTACGTGAGTAGATCTACGTCCACGGAGGTAAAGAGGGTTTGAGTTTATATTGATAGTGAAGGGATATTGCAGTGTACAAGAGTAAGTGAGCGTGCCCTAAGCTTCAAGAACACTAGCTATTTATATGATGCTACTTTCCTGCATGGGCCTACAGCCCATGCATTGCAGCCCACGAGCGCACAAGGTAAGTTCCAGAAACTTCCCCGATAATTACGTCCTTTCCATACATTTGACTCTAATTAAGGTTGATTTCCGCTAATCACGTTTGGGCCAGCTGCCTTGTACTAGATCACGGCTACTGTGCAAAAGGAGCCTGCGGTGGTGAAGGTACTGGGTACGCTGGCAGTACTTTCTAGAGTACAAGGATGACCTCGGTTGTTAGTGACCTCGGTTGGTGAAGGTGATGGAGCACCTCGGTATCCGAGGTGTGTTAGCGAGGTCCGGTGCTCTTGGTCTTGCCGAGGTTATTCTTCTGTCGTGGTGCCGAGCTGTCCATCGTGTCTCGTTCTAACCGAGGAGTTACCGAGCAGTAGAGTTGTTGGGAGGATGGGCCAATGTCTGGTGTGGCGCCAACTGCTCGGCCGAGTGTAGCTCGGTCTGGGCAGTTGGCTGAGCACGGTGTTGGGCCGTACTCTATCACTTTCGACTCAAAGCGTCTGCTACTACGTTGGCCTTCCTGGGGTGGTAGTTAATTCCGCAATCATAATCCTTGACCAACTCTAACCACCTCCTCTGCCTCATATTGAGGTCTCTTTGCTCAAAGAAATACTTAAGTCTCTTATGGTCTGTATAAATCTCACACCTTACCCCATACAGGTAATGCCTCCAAATCTTCAAAGCGTGCACTAAGGCAGCTAGCTCTAAATCGTGGGTTGGGTAATTCTGCTCGTGATAGATGAGCACGTCATCGATGAACACGAGGACGAAATTTTCCAAGAAGGGGTGGAACACTCGATTCATTAAATCCATAAACACTGCCGGGGCATTCGTAAGGCCGAAAGGGACAGCTACAAACTCGTAGTGACCATAGCTAGTTCGAAAGGCAGTCTTGGGAATATCCTCTGCGCGCGCCTTCAACTAGTGATAACCTGAGCGTAAATCGATCTTTGAGAAAACGCTTGCTCCCCTAAGTTGATCGAACAAATCGTCTATCCTTGGAAGCAGGTACTTATTCTTCAACGTAAGCTTATTAAGTTCGCGATAATCTATGCACATACGCATAGATCCATCTTTCTTCTTAACGAACAAGACGGGGTCTCCCCATGGCGAAACACATGGACGAATGAACCCTAAGATTATCAATACTTGCAACTGCACCTTGAGCTCTTCTAGATCTTTTGGTGCCATCCGGTAAGGCGCTTTGGACACCGAGGCCGATCCAGGCTCTAGATCGATTTTGAATTCCACCTTTCGATCCGGGGGCAATCCGGGCAACTCCTCCGGAAACACATTCGGAAATTCACGAAACACGTCGATATATTCCACTCGCGGGTGGTCTCTCCCTTCCTCGCTCCCGCTCACGTAAGCGAGATAAGCCAGATTCCCTCTTCTTATCAGTTTTGCCACTTGGATCGCCGAAACGATTGACTTGCGGCCTCCCGTCGAGATTCCTTGGAACGCGGTAGCCTCTTGACCGGGGAGTTGAAACGAGATTTCTCTCTCCTTACACAGAATGGTGGTAAAGTTAGCCGCTAGCCAATCCATTCTGAAAATAACGTCTACGTCGGTTAAAAGCATTACACTGAGAGTTCGCGCTACTAACTTAAGAGATCCTAGGGTTATCTCGAGGTTCAAGCACCGACAATTCAAAAAGAGTCTTCCTCCTACTGGTGAGATAACACTTAAGGGAAACTTTAGGGGCTTAGTGAGCAGCTCTAAGTTATCTACACATGCCTCGAAAATAAAAGAGTGCGACGCTCCTGTATCAAACAGAATCAAAATAGGCACATCATGGAGAGTTCCCATACCTACCACATTGCCTTTATCCTTAGCGAGCGGCTGCTTGGAGGAACTCGCTCTCCCTTCACTCTGCTGCCTCTGAAACTGGTGAAACTGTTGGTTCTGGGAGGAAGAGGGGCAGCGGGTCCCGGTTGGGCTTGGATGGCTCGAAGCTGCTACGGTGGCGGAGCGGATCTCAAGGCGGGGTTCGAGGGGCCTTGGCGGGCGGGACAATGGCTGGTGTAGTGGCCGGGTCATCAACAAGCGTAGCAATTGTTGCTACCCGCTTGGCATCATCCTTCGTGGAAGCGCCTGCATCTCGGGCATGGAGCGGGCACTCGAACATTCTGGCTGGGGGGAGCGGATTCACTGGCCTCTGGAGCGGCGGGCGCGACTGACCTGTCCACAGTCGCTTGCGGCTTCCATCACCGCTATCATTCCTCTTCCGCTTCTCTTCTTGAGTGAACACAGGGGCCGGAGCGGCTGCCGGTTGTTCGCTCGGCATGGCGGCCTCAACATCCAACGCTCGGCTGAGTGACTCGGCATAGCACAGCCCTCATTGGCTTGCTAACGGCATCCTGATTTCGGGCCTCAGTCTCGCACAAAACTTTTTAGCCATCTTCTCGTCCGTATCTACCTGATTCGGCACAAAGCGATACAACTCGCAGAACTTCCGGTCGTACTCGGTGACCGACATCCTTCCTTCCTTGAGACTATAGAACTCAGCCTCCTTTTGTTTCCGGTAGCTCTTCGGCACGTATTTGTCATACACGGCCTCCTTAGAGTCCTCCCAGTGAGGTTCTCTAACTGCTCGGGGGTTATAATCTTCCTCCTGGCCTCCCACCAGAAATCTATCGATCCTGTCATCTGAAAAGCGACACAAGCCAAGCGCTCTTGGTCGCTACATCTTAGGAAGTTGAAAATTCGCTTCAAGGCTCTCAACCACAGCTCAGCACTAGCTGGTTCACCCATCCTGTCAAACGTCGGGGGATTTTATCGGAGGAACAATTCCTCAATCGTTCTATCCGGGAGCGGATTCGCTTCCGCACCCCCATCAATACCGGGAATCTTCCTTACTACTCTTCGTGGTCGTGGCATCCTAGAAATTCAAAACTTATAAAATCGATCGCGAAGCGCTTTAAACAAGAGAGTGAGGACCTAGGTCGCTCTGAACAACTTATCGCATGCTCGAGAAAGCGATAAAGGACAACATCATGTTCGCACAACTACGAGAACTTAGGGAAAACCATCCTCTTAACA
This sequence comes from Monarda citriodora, assembly GCA_028566335.1. Lineage (NCBI taxonomy): Eukaryota > Viridiplantae > Streptophyta > Magnoliopsida > Lamiales > Lamiaceae > Monarda > Monarda citriodora. The sequence continues at coordinate 9,958 of JAOWBJ010029464.1, forward strand.
ACTAATCACTTAACTATGTTCCGTAGGCCATAGCAGCCTTAGAAGCTCATGAAACCGCTTAGTCCGCTGTAGCGAAACAATTCGCTTCACTATCTGAGTGATCTTAAAAGCAATCTTTCTAGTTAGTCCAACTATGTTCTCAAGCAACGCTTTGTTCTCAGGCGATCGTGAGCAATCATTCAAGCTTTCCTTCTACGTTCAAGCATTTCGTACATCGTTTTGTTTTGGAGCGGATTCGGAAACCCAAATACAGCGCACACAACTCACATAGAGCACTTAGTCAAGCGATTTCACGTAGACAGGCAATTTCTTCTAAGGACATAGGGTTCATATATGGAAGTAATTTCACGTAAGCCACATAAGTCACGTAAGCAGGAAATCAACGTAGACAAGCAAATTTCCTAACATATTGTCAAGTAAGATAGCTAAGCATCTAACCCTTTTCAAAGCGTACCTAAGTTCCGTTGAGCAGGTCGGGTAGCGGTGACGGGTTTTGCTGAAGAACCTTAATATAACCGACACAACTTAACAAAGAAAAGACACCTGGATTTCAGAGCGAACCAAAAGCTCTGATTCCACTGCTGTAACGACCCGAACCCGATTTAGGAAACATCAGACCCGGAAGGTCGCTACGGGTCACAAGAAAACTATTGAAGCGGAAACTATTGGGTCAAGCAGAAGTGGGCATCGAGCGAAAAAAGGGGTTGTTGGAATATTTGGTTAAGGGGGAATTTAATAAAAATTCATTCTTGGTTTTGATTATACCAAAGCCCCCTTACTA
>JAOWBJ010029575.1:0-10736 GCA_028566335.1 Monarda citriodora
TGTTAGGTCACATATGGTCACACAAGGTTCAAGGAATCACATAGGGCACGTAAAAGCACATAATCAACACGCACAAACTTATGAAATTCTTGAATATAACCGAACTTGCCCGCATCTTTATAAGGAACAATTCGTGAAACCTCTGCTAAAAGTTACAAGAAGGATTCTAAAACTTGGGCTGTTACAAATCAGTCCGCACTCCAAGCTTAAAGACGCCCTATTTTATGAGCATCATAGCTCTCAGCACGTCGGACACCCGGGAATTGATCGCTCCTTTAAATTGTTGGCTGCGGGATTTTACTGGCCTCATATGAAGATCGACGTTAAGAAGTTTGTGCAATCTTGTTCTGTGTGCCAGGCCACCAAATATTCGACCCAGAAACCAGCGAGCCTTCTCCAGCCGCTTCCGATTCCGTCTCAGGTGTGGGAAGACGTATTTATGGACTTTGTTACATGTCTTCCTCAGTCGCGGGGGTACACTGCGATTATGGTGGTTGTCGATCGCTTATCGAAGTACGCACACTTTGCTCCTCTACCCACACGATTTGACGCCTTACGTGTCACACAACTCTTCATCAATACGGTGGTGGGCCACCACGGGTTCCCTCGCACTTTGGTGTCTAATCGAGATTCAGTGTTCCTCAATGACACGTGGGAAGAGATGTTACGTCTTAGCGACACTAAACTGCACTTTACTATGACCTATCATCCACAGTCCGACGACCAAACTGAGGTTCGAAATAAGGGCCTCGAACAATACCTGCGTGCCTTTTTCGCCGACACTCTGTCACGTTGGTGTAATCTTCTACCTTGGGCCGAATTAGCTCTGAACTGCTTTTATCATGAAGGACTCGGGGCATCTCCTTATCGTGCATTGTATGGTCACGAGCCACCACTCCTGGTTGCCACTAATCCTTCTACCCGCACGCCGCCTTTGGTTGCCGATATTATCCGTACTCGTAGCGAACTTTTGGTGAAGCTGCAACACAATCTAGAACAATCTCAGCAGCGGATGTGAGCCACTGCTAATAAACATCGCCGTCACGTGGAGTTTGATGTGGGCAACTTGGTTTGGCTGCGTCTCTAACCTTACCGTGAACACTCGGTCGCAAAGCCGTTATCTGCTACATTGGCGCATCGTCACTATGGCCATTACGAGGTGCTCGAGCATGTGGGACCGGTTGCTTATCGTTTGAAGTTACCCGATGGTTCTCGAATACATGATGCCTTTCATGTGAGTTTGCTTAAAGAATTTATGGCAGGAGACATGTTTGATTCGCCTATGTTCCTTGCGCGTTTCAGAGGTGCTCGTCCTGTCGTCGGTCTGGTGAGTATTTTGGACACCAAGGTGTTTTTATGTGATGGACGCGATGTGGAACAGGTCCTAGTCCGTTGGTCGGATGATGCAGAGATGCCGACTTGGGAGCCAGTCGAGGACATTCGTAAGTGGTTTCCTAATCTCCCCCTTGCGGACAAGGATGTGCTTAACAGAGGGGGGTTGATACAGATAGCCCCAACATTGAGACTACATCAAAGGGGAAGGAGAAGGTGCCGGCGAGTGATGCACTATCGCCGGCATTGGAGGACGACTTGCGGTCTGAGCATGACATACCGCCTAAGGGGTCCGACCAGAGGTCGAAGCTACGCGCGCGAGAGAACTTGAAGACGCCGAGCAAGTTTGTGGATTTTGTCACCAAATAGTCGGAATAGTTGTTTTATTATTTTTGTTGCTTTCTATTTATTGTCGGTTGTAATTTATTTATTTTCGAGTCGAGCGATGATAAGCTCCCTACGGGTTTTCTTATTGGTTCTTTCTCGGAGTAGGATTAGGTCGAACCAACCTATGGTTAGGATATTATAAATTGGGCCATGTTCTACTTATTCATTATCATAATAGAAAATTACTTTTGGCCCAAGCAACTCTCTTATTCAAACCCTAATACCAACAACCGTTGCCGTCGAGGCTTGTTCCTCGCGTTCAGCTCCTATATCCACCGATCTCCTGGTGTGAGATGCTCAGATCTGCAGTTCGGAGGGAAGCATCTCGCTTCTGAGTGACGATATGAAGTTCATACGTAACACTTGCTTAGAGTCTGGCCTCTGATTCCCATTGGTCCCTGTTTTTGCTGAGCTTCTCGAGAATTTCGGACTCCCTTTAGGTCAGTTAACTCCAAATTCCTTTAGGAATTTAATTGCCCTAGCCGTTGAAGTGTCGAAGTTGGGGGAAACCCTTACCTTAGACATAGTGCTGAGGTGTCTTCAGTTTAAGAGGTTGGGGTCATGGTACTATGTAAGCCCTTGTGTTGGGTTTAAAGCCAAGATAAAGTCAAAACACCTGGACTGAAAAACCCATTTCTTCTTCTGTTCTGGAATTGGTGCTCCGTCATTTGCATGGCGGAATGGGCCTATAGGTCGTTTTCCCTCCGAACATTTGGGCGAGCTCGAGAGGAGGCTGGTGGAAATAGGTGTAATGACTAAGCCCTATACCGAGTCCGAGATCGTCCAAGCTAGTATTAGTCCGGCGAGCCTGGCTAAAATAGCCGAGGTGGAGAAGGGTGAGAACAGAAAGCTAACTTTGCCAATATTCTTGATGCTCCCCTTTTTTACTAACGTTCTTGTTTTGGCAGTGTCTTTCTTTGGGAGTGATGCGAGCCAGGCAAGCAAGGGTAAGAGCAAGGGAAAGACCCCGAGAAGTGAGCCTGCCCTGTCCGTCGTCCACGAGGAGAGGGTGCCGAAGAAGCAGAAGACCGTGTCTGCTTCTACCGCGTCCTCGGAGCGAACTGCGGATGATACCTCAGCAATGGTGTCGAGGTCAGGACGCCAAATTGCATTTCCCCCAGCCGTTTCTTTGACCGAGGCTGAGGCTTTTTCGGTTGACGTCGTTCCGACGTCTGCTTCCTCGGAGGATCCTGCATGGCCTCTGAGTGCCGTCGAGGTAGGGATCATTTCACAAGTTTCCCTTATACTTGGTTAAGAACGATTATTGACTCCTATTTTTTTTTTCTTTTTCCTGTTTTTAGCGTGCCAAGCGCGTGCTGGCAGACATGGAGAGGGAGTGGCCGAGCTCCGTCAGCTCGGTAGAGCCTTGATGAAGGCTGAAGACGATGTCTCCCGCCTCAGGCATAAGGTGGAGGATTCCAAGGTGCGGGTGTCCCAAGCACGTCGGGCCCAAGAGAAGAGCGAGGCGGAGTCTAGGGAAGCCCGCGCTAATGCCGCCGCAGTCCAAGCTTAGCTGTTTCAACTGAAGCAACAACAGCAGCTTGCGATCGTTGATGCAGTACGCGATGTCGAGGCTGGCATCGCGGCTTCCCGGGGGAGCTTCTTCGCGCCTTTGTGGAGAAGCTCTTCAAGTGTCTGTAGTTTTCCACCATGGTGAATAGCCTTGCCAAGATGATCTCGGGGGCCAAGGAGATGGACCCGGATGCCAAGATGGATGCCTACACCCGGGTTGTGGCTGCCCGGTTGAAGTCTCTCCCTCTGTTGGAGCACCCTGCGTTCTTGTCCACTCCTTGACGACTAAGGTAGTGCGATCTTGCAATACCGACCTGGATGCGGCCATGGAGGCAGTATTCCTCAACGTCGGGGATGTGGAACCGACCCCCGTGCTGAGGTTGGGGGAGGAAGAGGATGGTGGGGGTGACCGTGCTGACCCCATTGGGGAGGAGGTGCCACAGGACAAGGTGCTAGGGGACGCAACCACGGAGAATGTGGCTGCTACGCAGTCACCTCCCCTTGTATGACTTCCTTCCTTTAGATATGATGTACTATTTTTTTTGTATACCTTGGCCGTGCTGCCCCCCAATGTACTTCTCTTTTACACAATGAATGAAAGTTATTGTTTATCAATCTTGCCTTGCTTTACTTACTTTGTCTTTACATTCATGTAGCCTGACTGGGACTTGAATGACTGAACTGCTGAGCTGAAAAAGCTGTTGGAGAAGTTGAGGAGAACAGAGTCGGATGTGGAGTACTGGAGGAACTCGTAAAATCAGGCCGTAGATGAGGCCGAAGTAAAATCAGTAGAGACTCAAGTCGAACTTGATAAGGGCGCTGCTCAAGTGATTGATCTACAACTGAAATTGAAGGACCTGAAGAGATAGTTAAAGAAGACCAAGGCTGACATAAAGATTATAACCGAAGAGAACCTCGAATATGAGGTAATTATCCGCCGAAATGGTGGCTTGACCAACACCGAGGTAGAGGAAGAGATGGAGAAGTTATGGACTGAGTGTGGCAAGGTTGAAACCGAGCTGGGTGCGTTCAGTGAAGAGTACCGAACTCTAGTCGATCAGCTGAGGAATTACTCTAAATTGTACAACCTGTTTGAAGTTCGGTATCCGAGCCTGATGAAGCTAGTAACAGAGACTCCTCGTCCTCGCAACTCTACGATAGTGGATCCTCAAGGTTATAATGAGCAGGACCGAAGTAAGGCTCTTAGGCGCTGAGGAGGTGGTCGGGGTGGTGGCCGAGGCGGTGGCCGAGGTCCCCGTACCGGTGGTCGGAGAGGGAGAGGTACCGCGGGAGGTGGTAGCTCAGGTGGTGGCCGGGTAGACATAGATACCATCCTGCATGTTGAAGCACCCGAGGATATAGCTCGGGAATGGTTGTTTGTTAGTAGGCCTAATAGTCCATAGTCGTAGCTTGTAGCTCTTAGCTTGTAATAAGATCTTTCCGGTATATATACTTTTACCATCAAATTTTTTAATTGATGGCTTAGCCGTAGATCCGTTTCTCTTTGAATTCCGAACTACCCTCCAGTTGCCACAAATAATGTTAGCTTATAGAGGTTGTATGCTTGAGTAGTCCACCATGACTTCAGTTCCGCCGAAGGGAGCGACCCTTCACTATTACCGAAGTCTGAGTTCCTGATTTGGCGAATATTATCGATAGGAGAGATCTCCTGGTGCGCGCTTTAAAGGACTCTTCGTAGTAAGAGAGCTGAAATACCCTTGAAGGAGAAGTGTCATGAAAAGAAATGCTTCTTCTCCCTTTTTAGGGTTTTCCGGTTTAAAGGAGTCTTATACCTTCTTTTTAGAAGATTTTGACGAGTGCTCGGACCGGTTTTCCAAAGGGGGCCAGCCTTTGGAATTTTGTGCAAGTGAAAGTACAAGGTATAGGTGGGTAAAAACACATGAAAACAATGCATACGAACACAACGTGATTGTTGGAAATTATTTTATTGAAAGATGACTTTTATAAAAGACTTGTACAGAGATGCTTAAAATGTAAATATATGCAACACTACCCACTTATACAATGTACTTTTTCAAATTTGAGATATGCCAAGTTCGGGGTATGGGCTCACCGGTCATACGTGCCCAGCTTGTACGTTCCTTTCCCGCACACCTCGGTGACTTGGTAGGGGCCTTCCCATACGGCTTCGAGCTTCCCGAGCTTCTCGGCTTTACTCACTTCATAATTCCCGAGTACGAAGTCTCCGACCTTTAACTGCTGAGGTTTCACCCGCTGATTGTAATACCGAGCTACTTGCTGCTTATACCGAGCTTCTTTAATAAAAGCTAGCTCTCTCTTTTCTTCGAGAAGGTCAAGGTCTGCTTGGAGTTTCGCTTCGTTTGACTCAGCTGAAAAGTTGATAGTACGTGGACTCAGCAGTTCGATCTCTACCGGGATCACTGCTTCTGTCCCGTATACCAGGCTGTACAGCGTTTCTCCCATAGATGTGCGAGGGGTAGTTCGGTATGACCAAAGGACTTGTGGTCGATTTTCGACCCATTGCCCTTTAACTCGGTCTAAACGAGTCTTAAGCCCCTTAACTAGAGTTCTGTTCGTCACCTCAGTTTGCCCGTTCACTTGTGGAAGTGCAACTGAGGTGAACCGCTGTTGGATTTTGAGTTCTTGACACCAACTCTGGAAGGTTTTATCCGTGAATTGAGTCCCATTGTCCAATACCAAGATGTTAGGAACATCGAAGCGATAGACTATATATTTCCACACGAAGTTTAAAGCTTTCTTGCTTGTGATCTTTGCTGAGGGCTCGATTTCGACCCACTTCGTAAAATAATCTATGGCAACGATCAAGAAACGCAGCTGTCCTAGAGCTCGTTCAAAAGGTCCAACAATGTCGATACCCCACTGCATGAATGGCCAAGGGCTCTGCATGCTTGAGAGATCTGTCCGAGGTAGTCTTGGGACACATTTCCGTGTATCTGACACTTCGCGCATGTCTTGATGAGGTGTGTAGCATCTTGGAACATGGTTGGCCAATAGTACCCCCACCTCATGACTTTTTTGGCTAGCTCCCTAGCCTCGATGTGACTTCCACATGATTTTTCATGCACTTCTCTTAGCACGTAGTTTGCCTCTTCTGGCCCAACGCATCGCAATAATGGTTGAATATAGTATTTCCTGTATATTACCCCTTACTTCTGCTCGTAGTGGACAGATCGGCATAATATTTTCCGAGCTTCGAGCTTGTTGTCGGGCATGTTTCCCTCTAGTAAGTAAGAGAGAATAGGTGTCATCCAATTCAGTTCAGTTGATACCAACTGAACTTCAACTTCATTTATACTCCGACGATGCACCTCTTTAATAGGAATGGAGTTCGTTGGCGATGTGCTTTTGCTTAGCACGTCGGCTCAGCTATTCTCCATTCGGGGAATGTGGATGATCTGGAAATACGAGAACTTTTGTTGCCATTGTCTGGTCTTCTCCAAAAATTTCTTCATACGCTCCCCTTTTGCTTCGCTCATTCCCACGACGTTACCCACAATGACTTGGGAGTCGCTGTGAATCTTTATGGACTGGACTTGGAGGCTATGTACGAACCCGGAGATAAGGGCCTCGTACTCTGCCTCATTATTGGTAGCAGGGAAAGAAAAGTGAAGTGAATGAGTTACCTCGTGCCCATCGGGAGCAACGAGTAGAATGCTGGCCCCACTTCCTGACTTTCCTGAAGCCCCATCCATATAACCGAGCCAGCAGTTGGTAGGCTCTTTCTCGGGAACCTCGGCATCAGTCACAGCTGTGAGAGGTGGTAAATCTTCTCTTAGCCGAGGTTCAACTAGAAAGTCCGTGAGAGCTTGTCCTTTGACGGATTTTCGGGGACAAAATTCAATGGAGTGCTCGCCTAGCTCGATGGCCCGCTTCGCTATCCATCCGGATGCTTCGGGTTTGGTTAGGACTTGCTGAAGTGGGAGGTCGGTAAGGACTTGTATGGTATGAGCATGGAAATATGGACGAAGTCTCCTAGAGGCATTTACAGAGCCAGTGCAACTTTCTCCAAGGGCTGATACCTCGTTTCTGGCCCTTTTAGAGCTCGGCTGATGAAGTAGACCGGATATTAATGGTGTCCTCTTCACGCACAAGTACTGCACTGATGGTCTCCTCGGACGCTGCAAGGTATAGAGAGAGCGTTTCCCCTACTACATGCACTGATAACATGGGGAGTTCGGCTAGATACCTTTTGAGATCGTCAAAGGCTCTTCTTTGTTCCTCCCCCCACTCGAACTTGAGAGCTTTCTGAGTACTCTATAAAATGGCAGCTGCTTCTCGGCGGCCTGTGAGAGGAATCTTCTAAGTGCTGCTAAGCATCCGTTCAGCTTTTGCACGTCGTGGACGGACCTCGGCATGTCCATGTCTCGAACAACTTGAACTTTTGATGGGCTGGCCTTAAGGCCCTCCTTTGATACGAAGCATCCTAAGAATTTGCCCGAGTCCACCAAAACCGTGCATTTTTGGGAGTTCAACTTCAAGTTGGCTTTCCTGAGTATGTCAAGGGTTATCTGGAGATCGGCGAGGCAAGTAGTGGGAACTTTTCTTTTGATGACGATATCGTCCATATATACTTCTATTATTTTGCCGATGTGGTGCTCGAACAGCTTGTCCACTATTCTTTGATAAGTTGCTCCGGCATTTTTTAATCCAAAAGGCATCTATTTGTAAGCGAAAATACCAAAGTCGGTAATGAATGCGGTTTTGGGTGCATCCTCTTCATTCATAAGCACTTGGTGGTACCCCTTATACAAATCTAGAAAGCAAAGAACTTTGAAGCCTACAAGAGCCTCTACCTTCTTGTCAATGTTTGGAAGGGGGTAGCAGTCTTCGGGGGCAGTGTTTGTTGAGATCGGTGTAGTCTATGCACATCCGCCATCCTCCTCCCTCTTTTTTGACCATTACTGGATTGGCCATCCAGGTCGGGTACTTGACTTCGAAGAGTATTTGTGCTCTTAGAAGTTGTTGAACTTCATCTCGGATAACTTGGTTCCTCTCGGCAGTGAACAACCGCTGCTTTTGCTTCACCGGTCTAGTTGTTGGGTCAATGTTGAGCCGATGTGTGATGATGTCCAGCGACACTCTGGTCATGTCGAGGGGCGACCATGCGAACACATCTTTGTAAGACCTAAGGAGTTGTATGGCTTGATCTCATAGGTGCAGTGCTACGCAAAGCCGACCTTGATAATTTTACTCGGGTCGCTTCATATAGTGGAACATCCATTGAGTTCGGCATGGGAGGGCGGTTCTCCAACTCCTTAGGTTTGTGATTGTTATGCCTGCTGGTGCCGAACTGTAGGTTCAACACCTCGAAGAGCAACCTTCGTGCACTACTTAGCCCTCCTTTAGTCTCCTCTAATGGATGCGATTCCTCCCTTGGTAGGGATTTTGACCATGTGGTGGTAGGTAGAGCACACTTCCCTAACTACATTCAACCAGTCCCTCCCGAGGATAATGTTGTAGGGAGAGTGGGCTTTGACAACAAAGAACTGAAACCCAAGTATTTGAGCTCGTTGGGGCTTTTGCCTACCGTCACCAGGAGATTCACTACGCCTTCCGGGCTCGTATCTTCCTGAACGAAGCTCTTCAGCGGAAGTGGTGTTGGTGATAGGCGAGCTGCATCAACATTTAGTTTGTCAAAGAATTCTTTAAATAGAATGCTGACCGAGACACCGGTGTCAACAAAGACTTTGTGGATGAGCTTATTCGCTACTCCAGCTTGGATCACGATGGTGTCCTGGTGCGGTGTTATGGCAGGAAACGGGTCGGCATCGGAAAAAGTTATCACCTCCTCTTTATTGAGGCGTTTATTGATAGGTTCCTCCGAGGTGGAACCTCGACACTCTGCTTTGAGTGAGGACTTCGTCTTCCCCACTGGTAGCGCGGTGATGGTAGTTATGACCTCGTCATATTGAGGCTTGTCATCCTCCTCGGGGTCTCTCTTCGACCTCTTATCTGCAGGGGGAGTGCAGCTTGACTTCCCCTGCTTCTCTTTCCCTTTGGCCTGTCGCCGATCCTGGTATTTCTTCAAGGCACCAGTTTTGATCAGGGCCTCGATATCGGCAGCCAAATCCCTGCATTCCTCAGTATCATGTCCGTGATCCTCATGGAATGCGCAATATTTGTCCTGACTACGTCGTTTGGACGACTTAGTCATGGGCTTTGGTCTTTCGAACATATCACAGTGTAGTTCGAAGATTTATGCCCTGGGTTTCGTCAGCGAGTGAGCGAAGGTTGGGGCTTTTGCTGATCGGGACGAGGCCCAACCTGGATTGTAGAGATCCACGCTGGAGCCTATCGAAAGCACTTCGGTGCTCTCGGCCCTGGTCACCACAGTCCTCGTTCCTTCGCTTTTCTCCTTGGACGCTGTCCAATGTTCTTTTTTGCCTGTCAACCTCATCGGCACGGGCGAACTGGTCCGCAATACGCCATATTTCTTGGGTGGTTTGCGGGTTGGTTTTGACGAGTTTCTTATACAGCGCCCCCGCGAGGATGCCATTCTGGAAAGCTGAGAAACAAATAAATACAACCCGGATCTCTAGCGAATCTGACGGAGAGGCTTCACCCAGTGGCGGATCCAGGATTTTAAGTAAGGGGGGTCAAAAATTATACGATATTCGTTCATCATAAATGAATTGAATTTTCTTTTCCATAAGTTCACAAAATGCATATACTATTTTATTTTAGAATGTGATCTCACCTAAAAAATGTATTTTAAGTTTATACTTTTTCAGTTCAAAAGGAACCAAATTTCACTTCGATAAATTTGTACTCAAACCATAACTTCACTGTAATATATCTGTCCCAAAAAAATGCATTATACTACTATATAACAAAATATATCATTTTTATAATTCATAAAAATCCAATTAATAGTCAGTTCAAGTATATATTATCCATAATTTACAACTTATGAATAATAATTTATTAAAAATATAATTATATTTATCATTTTCAATACATTATATTTGTCATTTTAAAATATATTTAAGTATAATAATAACAATATAAATATAATACTACCTCCGTTTCATATATTAGCACCACTTCTTTTGGGCGTGGGAACCAAGAGAGGTAGTATTAATTAATTTTGAGGAGACAGAGTTTAGAAAAACCAAGTATTAGTTACTATTTTAGGAAATAAAGCTAATAAATGAGACGGACGAAAAAGAAAATTGGAACTATTTAAATGAGACGGAACTTATAGTTGGTTAATCTCAAAATACAAGGGGGTCAATTGCCCTCCCTTGACCTCAACTAAATCCGCCCCTGGCTTCACCTGTCGTCGTTCGATATCGTCGCCAGAGCCTCTGTCGGAAAAGCAGCTTTGGACAGCCGATCACGGTTCACTTGGACCAAAAACAGAGCACAATTCTTGTTTATTTTATTTTATTTATATTTTCATAAGGGATGACAAAGAAAGTAAGCATGAATAAAAATCAAAAAGTATTCCTTCAGCATATATTGGACAAATCATGTTCAACATCCGCATCGATGTATTCAAA
>JAOWBJ010029684.1:0-10734 GCA_028566335.1 Monarda citriodora
TTCATAATATGCGAAATGTCAAAAATACCCCCGTTTTTTACCAAAAATAGAAAGTGATGCGCAGTACAGACCCGTGTTCGAATACCGGCAGGTGCATTTATTCTTTTTCTTTTTAATTCTACTTCTTACTCTCAATTTCAGACCCAATAACTATTACTTAAATTAACATTTAATTTTTATTTTTAATTTGCTTAAAAAATAATTCACGTTCCAATACAAACACAATTTATGTTTAATTTTTTCCGCCGCAACACGCGTGCACCTGCTAGTCTCATTAAATAATAGATAAATTGTTCAGGAAAATCCAAGAAAAAAAATCAGGGAAAATTAGCACAATGAAATAAAAAAAACGATATAATAAAATTCAAAAAGATATTGTAAAATCCATATTCGACAGCGGTCAAAATATATGTCATAAAAGTCAATATAGCAAACAGGTCAACTCAACTGGAATAGAGGGAGTAATTTGGAATTAGGACCATTGCCCCATTCTTTCTTAAAATAACACTACCTTGTTGGTATTTCATCCTTCATAACTGTATGTTCATAAATTATGACATTCCATTCGAGATGGATAAACAAGTGGTTGAAAATCGAAAACTTCCTAATTTTTATAGAAACCCTATATTCAATACTGAAGAATATTAGACTGCCCCCAATGGGGGTAGTGGACGGTGGACGCGGCAAAGGTTTCCGGCGTTGGAGCGTCCAGAACGCCGCTGAACGCGCCTGGACGCTCCGGAGGACACTCGGGAGAGGACGCTCCAGCATCCGGTTGCAACATGCTGGACGATCCATTTTATATATTTTTTTATTTGTAGAAATTGAGTTTTAAATTTAAAAAAATCAAATAATTTCACATCTTCAAAAAAACAGCTATATCCCAAAATTTTCCCTATAAATACATCTTCATCCACATTCATTTTATACACCACAATTCTTATTGCTTCCAAAAGTTTACATATTTTTTCCGCAAGTTTACACTTTTTCTTTCTTTCAAAATGACATCTGTTTCCTCGTCGTCATCATCTTCTTCTTCTTCGTCTAGCAACGATTTGATGAAATCGTTGCAAGATTTGAAACGAAGACGAGCATATGTTGCAGTTGAGAGGGAAAGAATACGGAAAGAGCAAGAGGACGCTCAAAGGAGGCCCTGACGATGCCCAACAACGAAGATTTACATCGAACATAACCGTGAGGAAGGTGCAGCCCGTTTGATGGCCAACTACTTTGCTTATCATCCAACCTACGGGGAATAAATTTTTCGACGTCGTTTTTGAATGTCTAGAAATGTATTCCTCCGCATTGTGCAAATACTGGAGGTGCGCGACCCGTATTTCCACCAACGTCAAGATGCAATTGGGAGGGAGGGATTCACAACCATTCAGAAGTGCACCGCTGCATTGTGTCAACTTGACAATGGAGGCGCCACCGACCACTACGATGAGTATTTGTGTATGGCCGAGTCGACGGGCATAGATACATTGAAGAAATTCTGTCGGGCGATCGTTGCTATATTCGGGGGCAACTACTTGAGGCGACCCCCTGCACAGGACTGCGAGCGCTTGTTGTCAATGCACAAGGAGCGTCATGGCTTTCCGGGGATGCTATGAAGCATCGATTGTATGCACTGGAGTTGGAGGAATTGCCCAACGGCATGGAAGGGGCAGTACACTCGTGGAGACAAAGGTCACCCAACGATCATCCTTGAAGCGGCGGCCTCTTTCGATTTGTGGATTTGACACGGATTCTTCAGAGTAGTTGGATCCAACAACGACATCAACGTCCTCAACCAATCGGACATTTTCAGCTACGTTACGAACGGATCCACCCCTCCAGTCAACTTCACGGCGAACGGGCTAGAATACCACACTGGATACTATCTTGTCGACGGGATATATCCGAAGTGGCCGTTTTCGTTCAGATAACCCTAATGCAGCAGCTAACCAAAAGGTTGAACTTTTCAAAAGAATGCAGGAGTCTGCTCGGAAAGACGTGGAAAGAGACTTCGGTGTATTGAAGGCGCGGTGGGAAATTATCAATGGCCCAGGAAGACTTTACTATCGCGATAACCTGCAAGATGTGATGTACACTTGTATCATCTTGCACAACATGATTATCGAGGAAGAGGGGCTAATTGCTACACAATGGACTCATGTTGAAGATGAAGCTTCCGGCAGCCGCAACCACCGGGTGAACAGAGGAGCTCTGAGTTCATTTGCTGAGTACTGTGAGCGGTCGGCTAACATTCGAGACTCGAACATCCTTCGAAGTCTCATTGCTGATTTGATCGAAGAATTATGGAGTGTTCGAGGTCGTAACGAATAAATTTATTCATTTTATTTAATTTCGTATTTTAATGTAGTTTTATTTTGTAATTTCGTATTTTATGTAATTCGATTTCGTATTTTAGTAATTTAATAAAATAAAATATTTTTAATTTTGTGTTTATGAAATTAAAAAATAAGAATAAAAAATGAATAAAATAATAATAAAAATGGAGGTGAGTCCTAGAGAAGAGTTCAGTGGACAATCCAGGATGCGGTTGGGGACAATCTTAGACTCTAATTCATTACTACCTCTATCTCATTTAAATAGTCATACTTTCTTTTTTTGTACATCTAACTTATTAGTCCTATTTCCTAAAATGACAAAGAATGTGTAACTACAATTAACTCTCTCTCTTTTCTTAATTTTTGTGTCCGGACAAACTAAGATTAAATGAAATAAAGGTACTACCATTTAATTACCGCTAGTGTTAACAACAATAATAACAGTAAAGCAATAATAATTTAGTAATAACTAATAATTAACGACGCTGGTAAAACAGCGGCGAATTTGAAATGACAAAATATTCCAAAAGCCCATTGCTAAAGTTTGGTGTACAATTAGTTGGATTATGATGGAATAATTCAAAGGAAAAATAATATTTAAATATGGAATAAATAATATTTCTTTCTTTTTTTAATACTCATATTAATTTGTAATTCCTGGCCGCCTAGTCTTCCACGTTATGCGTGTTGAATCGTCTAATTATATTATAATAATCTAAAATATGGTAATATTGCTACAAAATAAATTGTGCACGTTAAGTAATGGTAAAATTAGTAAAATGTAAGTGCATATAAATTGCCAGTATTACTTATTATTGCTCTATGATTATTTGAAACTTTTTGTATAAGCATTTCAAATTAATTATACTTGACGCAATACATGAGGAATTAGCATCATGCAATTGTGGCATTAATTGGGTGGTTAAAATCTCTAATTTTGTAGAATTAATAATAGAGATGGCGACGTGTTATCTCGTGGGCGGCCCAAATGCGATTCCCCTCTGTCCTTCACACACCCTTCCACTTATATACATGGATGTGTAGAAACCACCCTTAAAATAAAATATAGAAATCAATCTAAATCTTTGATTCTTATAAATTTAAGGACTAAAAATTTTGCACATTTTCGGATTAAAAAAATAGGAAAAAAACTTAAAGGGTAAAACAATAATATTGTATTTGATTTTAAAGGGGAAATTACCTCTTTATCCATTAAGGCAGATAACTTCCAAAATGTACTCCTATATTCACTCAAAATAACTCTCATAATACATGATCTTCACCCAAAATCTGGAACGAATTTCCTTAAACATAGCAGAATTTTAAGGAAAAAATAAAGAAATCGATCATACGAATTGCATGTCATACATGCGTTTATTTAGCGTCATTTTTTAAAGTTTCGTGTCGCACCATTAATTCGAATACAGAAATCTAATTTTCATTCTACTTTCCAATCACTTCATGTCACATAACATATGTGATATTTTGTATCACTTGTGCGATATTTCATTGCACATGTTTGATATGGTAAGAACTTTGTTATTTTTCAATATCACATACTATTATTCTACTGAATTCTTTATTAGTTAAAAATAAATAAACATTAACGGTGATGGGGTACGGCCCAATCACCTAGGCCCAGGCCCAATAACGCGGCCCATTAGCCTCGGCCCGGTAACCCCTGCCCAAGCCCACAGTCCCGGACCAGTACCTTCGGCCCGATCCAGCAGGCTTCGGCCTACTAATACCAGCCTCGGCTGAAGGCGCCAAGCCTCGGCCTATCCTCGAAAGTTATCCATAAAAGATCCCAAGCAGGGATAGGATCACTCGGAAGATCACAACAAATCCGGACGGATCCCACTAAATCCGCGTAGATCACGATTAAATCCCAAAGGATAGCTCCGACAAACAGGGAAAGAGTTAGTATTATGAGAGGATTAAGATTCATAAAGATGTAAAACCCTATACCTATAAATATGGGTTAGAATAGACATAAACATAAGCTCTCTTGTACTCTCAAAAAACAATATACAAGTTTCTCCCTTCTCCCGTGGACGTAGATCCTTCTCGAAAGGATCGAACCACGTAAATTCTCGCGTTTCTCTCACAATTCTTACCCATCACATCAAACCCCAAAAATCGGAATCCATCAACTACGTTCATCTCAATTATTGTGCTTGTTTTTTTTTTTTTTTTTGAATTTTATTGTACGTATTTATACCAAAACCTAAGTACATATTTTAAAATATAATTTTAATTTTTTTACGAGATACTATTATTATCGAAATATATCGTAAAATAAAACAAACTTTGAAAAAATATTTTAAAATTCATATTAAATTTCGGTGGAAATGTTTGCCAATTTTTTTTTTAAGAAAAAGAAACACAATAATACTCTCTTTGTCTCGTTTTATTAGTCAATTTTTCTTTTTTCATCTATCCCAATTGTTAGTACATTTTCCATTTATAGTAAAATTTTTATCTTGCAATTAATATCACTTTAAAATTCTATCTCTGTTCTATTAATTTCTGTATTGAAATTTAAGTGAATTAATGAATAGAGATATATTAGTATTAGAGGGAGGTACTACCTCCATCTCATTATACTTGTCACTATTGCCTTTTTTGGATATCTCATTTAGTTGTCACTTTTCTATTTTGGTACATGGATTAACCTCAAAAGTCCAACCCAATTACACTAATTAATTGATCCAATTAAAATTGTGGGCATGTTAATAATTAGCAGCCCAATATAGCGACACCCTAGCCCACTTGCTTCAATTTTTTTTAACGGCACTTGCTTCCATTAAATAATGATTACAGCACTCCCCTTTCACAATGAAACCCTAGTTAGCAGAACACGCCTCCCATTCTCATTCTCTGGAACAGACGAGCTCTCCCCCCTTCATCGCCATTCTCCTCTGTCTCTCCCGATCTCAATCACTCCGATGGCACCCCGAAAACCTATGCGTCTCGTCCCTGTTAACGAGCCCCGCCGGATCCCTTACCGGTTTGACCCGGTGGCCGATTCCGACGAAGAAACCCCAGCCCTCGAAAACACTACTGCTCCCTCTCCACCACCGCCAGTTCGTCGCCGGAAAAGAAGGCGGAGGAAAATCATCTACCGTACTCCCCCACTTTTCCGACGCATGCGCGTGACAAGGGGGTGCAAGATCGACTCCTCACCGGAGTTGAGCCCCGACAGAAGCTGTACATCGGAGGCGCCGGTTCCTTCTCGGTCGGATCTCGGCGGATCTGAGCCTGCGCCCCCTCCAGCCGCACCGGAGCAGTCAGATCTGAAGCTGCCCGGACCTCCACTCGTGCAGCCCGGTGCTCCCCACGCGCCGGCGGCTGCCCACTGCTCCGAGGCCGTAAATCCTGGCGGTCGTACACTGCCACCGTCTTGGATTAAAAAGCGGACACTCCCACCCTACTTCTACATGCGTGACCCTAAGGCCGCCAGAGCCGCAGTGAGGGCTCTCACCGAGGAGGCCGAAGCGAGAAGTTTGCGGAAGGAGGCGGAGGCAGCGGCTCGAACAGACCTGCCACCGGATGAGGACGGGAGTCGAGACGAGGAGGAGGCGACCTGGGAGGAAGAAGAAGTCCCTTGGTGCAGATAAATCGGTTAACTCTATCCCTTTTGCTTGTTTTTGGTATCTGTTGGTAATTCTGCTGTAATGTGGTTTTTGTTGTTCGCAAGATGGCTGAGTTTGTGGCATCTGTGTTCATTTTGTTCTCTGTGTTCATAAATAAATGGTTATGGTTGTGCCCCGAAATCTGTCGGTTATGGTTGCGCCCCGAAATCTGTTGGTTATGGTTGCTCGTATGCTTTTTTGCTGGTTGAAATAATCTGTTGGAAATTGTGCCCCGAATTCTGTTGGAAATTGTGCCCTGAAATCTGCTTATGGTTTTTTGCTGGTTGAAATATGCCTAATTCATTTTGCTGGTTGAAATATGTTGTTGGTAATTCTGCCTCGAAATTTGTTGGAAATTGTGCCTCGAAATCTGTTGGAAATTGTGCCCCGAAATCTTCTTGTTTATGGTTGCTCGTATGCTTATGGTTTTTTGCTAGTTCAACACATGCTTATGTTTTTTTGCTGGTTGAAATATGCTTATGGTTATTGTGCCCCGAAATCTGTTGGAAATTGTGCCCCGAAATCTGTTGGTAATTTTGCCCCGAAATATGTTGGAAATTGTGCCCCAAAATCTCTTGGTTATGGTTGCTTGTATGCGTATGGTTGCTGGTTGAAATATGCTTATGGTTGCTGGTATATGTTGGTTTTTGTGGCTCGATGGGTTAGGATTTTACTACGATGATGACACTTTTATTTTTGTGCTTTGTTATCCCTTTTTGAAGTGAACATGCTGAAACAACACTCCAAATCAATGTTGCCAGCCTCCAAATATTGGCTGATCCCCGTATCCCGCTTCATACGTGGTGGGAAACGGAGTCGAAGTCGCCCTGTAAGTTAAATTTTAAAGTAAGGATAATTAAAATTAACTAAACGAGTGTAATAAATTCAATTAAGCAAGTTATATAAAAACTCAAACCTCCCCAAACACGTGCTGAGAACTGAAGCCGGGCTCATGCAGGGTGGAGAATGGTACATGCAATTGCATGACAGACAAAGCATTTTCGTACAATATAAATTAAAGTTATAAGATAGTCATATAATAATTAATTGATTATGCATACCTGGCCGAAAATTTGCGGATCACCGAAGCCGGGTTGATACGATGTGGGAACTGGAATTTGCGCCTATAAGATAAAGGAATTTCAAATGAGAAGAAAACATATTATTTAAGCGTTTAATAATTTTAAATTAGATTAAATGATTAAGCATACCTCCCCAAAAACAGAGACGGAGTGTGTGTAGATCGGGGCTGGAGGAGAGGAGACTGCATGAGACGGAGCCGAAACTCGGGACTCGTCTGTATGGAGGACAGGCCGGCATCCGACTCAGATGTCGATGGAACGTGCGGCATAGGCCTGGTACGTGGAGGAATATGGTCCTCGACTGGGAGTGCCGAAGCCCCACAAGTAAAGGCAGCTTGCACCCACTGTGTGCCTCTCTCGATGAGGGACTTCTCTTTTCGGGTGATGCCAACCTTGGCCTTCTCTATCTGCTGATCAACCTCAGTGTCAGCGACCTCCTCAATCCTCCGTGTCAGCCTCGCCTCATACTGAGTTCCTTCTTCTTTAATTCTCCGTTGTTCATCGTTTCTTCGGGCATCTCGGTGTCAACAGGACGTACGTGGAAGATACGGGGCCTTCTCCTCCTCAGCTAGAGTCCTAACAAACCTCTTGGAGCATGTGCTACGACGAGTAGGTTATGGCTGCTCCTCGGGGTCCTGTGGCTCCTCAAATTCGGCAACATTCTCCTGTACCGGGGGGCTAAACGTGCCGGGCCAGGAATGTACGATGCTATAGGCACATGAAATTTCACAAGCATCGGCCCCGATAAGTATAGTGAGACGAAGAACAGCTGATGGATCTCCGTGTCACTGGCCTGTATCGGCATAAGGTCCCTGTCAGTAGTATTAAACAATGTGTTCACTATCTCGTCCGCCACGTCCCAGTTTCGGAATACAAAGTTCCACCGGAGGCATCTCGGAATAGCCTCCTCAGATATCCGCTGCGCAAACTCCGATCCGAGTCCGATCACCACTTCGACTGCCCATGTCATAATTGCCCATGAAGGGCCATAGAAGTGGTAGCTATTATTCTCCCCAAAAATTGTACGGATATAGTACAAGAGAGTATTGTACGTGTACGCGCCCCATGGGAAGTCGCAGAATGCTGCTTGATCTTCGATTAAGTGCCACAACCAAGGGCACACGGGGGCATGAGTGTCACGGCCCAAGACGAAACAATTGGCCACCAAGACATTTGCCAACTTCACTCGAATCGACCCGTCGAGATTGTCAAAAGAGGGATGCAGTTTGTTAAACTCAGAGATAACTGCATTGACCTTCATCTTCTCCCCATTGCACACGAGTCGATATAAGGCCGAATCTTTGACGGGCCTAGCGATCCTCGGGTCGAATGTCGATCCGCCGAATCTCAACCCAGTTATGAGGGCGTGGTCCTGCAACGTGTACTCGATGTCACGTCCCCTCAGATGGAACCAAATTCCTCGTTCGGAGAAAATGGCCCGGGATATCACACCGTTGAGCAATACATCCTGGTTGCGGTCCGACTCCATTGGAGGAAATGTTCGAACAGACTTTCCTCGAATCTGGCGAGGAGATCTGCTCGCCCTAGGACGTCCCTTACATCATCTAAAATACTAATCCGGTAGTCGGTATTCGACTTTTGGTGCTTGTCAACCATCTTCGTTCGACGGTACCACGGGCGTGGAGAGACTTGAATTTTTTTTTTTAAAAAGCGAAAATACAAGATATAAATATCAAAATTAACATATAAATACTTATGAAATATAATCTTGAATTTTAGACATAAATCAATACACACAAATATACAGTACATATCTGAAAGGTTAAATCACATATAACTTAGAAATATATATAGAATTTTATAAACATATTCGGCGCACAAAATACATTCAAGAAATTCGAAATTGCCGGCGATGCGTTGCCGGTGATTTCAAAATTCCGGCATGTATTTTGTGCGTCAAATAGGTCTGAAATAGAACAAATGTTTCTCTAAATAATATAGTACACTTATGTACATCCAAAAACTATTATGTATATTGGCTTTAAATATTTATATTTTTACTAATAACAGCTAATTATCGAATTCTAGAAATAAATAAATATACACAAATATAGGGCACATATCCAAAATATTAAAATCACTTTTAACTTAGAAAAATATATAAAATTTAATCAATCTATTCGGCGAACGAAAAAAAAGGCCTGAATCTTGAAATCGCCGACAAGAACGTCGCCGTGATTTCAAAATTCCGGCCATTTTTTCCCACATACCTTTGTAAAATACTACATATTTTTCTAAATCATATTATGCTTTCACATGTATACATTAACTAGTACTTAGCTACAAGTAGGATGCTATTTAATTTCTATAATTTCATACACCCAATATATTTCAACAAAAAACAATAAACATCATTTATTCAATAATACATTAATCATGAACAACATATATTGACCATAATATCATAAAACACATTTTAAGCCTATTCGGCGGTCCTAATAGAGTTCTAAAGTTTGAATTCTCCAGCAAAGCACTTCGCCGACGATTTCTAACTACTTTGGACCGCCGAATGAGAACAAATAATTCAAAATAACATTCAAAGTCTTATTCTGTTTACATGCACATCAATGTCCCGAAATATCAAACATACATTGCAAACAATCACTCGATAACAATATCTTCTAACACATTCGAAAACAATTCAAGCACATTCGAAAAAATTCAAACACACATTCTAGTTAGAAATAAAGTGTGATCCAATGCTTATACATGAAATAAGTAAGATATGACAACGTTACATACCAATACATGAGGAGGAATTGTATCGAGTGGGAACCCGTATTCATCCTCTAGCCACGGTTCACTAACTCGAGGGGCCATTGCTCTTTGTTGTATGAGTATGCTTGGAAGAGAGATTAGTTTGTGAAGAAGAAGGAGGAGGGGATTGTTTTCGGCGTTTGATAGCAAGAGGAAGGATTTTAGCGTTTTGAAGCGTGAGGTGGGGGTGGTAACGGGTTGGCCGATTAAATAGGGTAGTGGAGAATTTGAGTTTTTGTCCTATTATCTTTGAAATTGGAATTGATTCACTTACACAATGTATTGGAAAACGGCAAACTTGGAACTTGGGTTGAGAGTGTCCGGAATTTGGGATGGTGGAATGCTAATTTTTTTGTCCTATTACCCTTGGGTTGAAATTGATCCACTTACACACTTTATTGGAATAATGCGAGCTTGGAACTAGAGTTTGGATCAATTTGTCATCCTATGATTCAAACATATTTTTGTGTTAATAAGGTCTTTTGCCCACCTTTAGAAATCAAATGTAGTAAGTGCCCTTGTTTAGAAAATACATGGACAAAATGTCCTTTTGGATTAAAATAATGTAATGACCTCACATATGTGTGAGAGATAGTGTGTGTTGAGTGTGTAACTGTCAGAAATCATTTGACCATCATAACACAATTATAAATTTTTGATAATATTTATCTTTAATAGGTAAACTCTATATTTGGACCGAATAAATAAAATAAAATCTATATATATATAAACAAAAGTTACAAATTGAAATTAAATTCAATTTTGACCAGATTGATTTATTTTGACCAAATCAATTTTAAATTTAATTGAATAATAATAATAATAAATTTCTTTTTTTAGATCGTGCGTCTGACCAAAATCAATTCCAAATCCGATTTTTTTATATATTTAAAAACAAAAGTTAGG
>JAOWBJ010029789.1:0-10731 GCA_028566335.1 Monarda citriodora
GATCTTGGCTTACCCCTAGGATTAAATTCGGAATTGAATCTTGTCTAATCTAATCAACCAAACATCTTTCTTTCATCCAAGATTCAATTCCGGACTCATGCCAGATTTAATCTTACATAATCTAATCTATCGAACTAAACGGACCCTAATGTCAAAACGCGAAATAATTAGTACGAAATAAAATGTAAATAGTTAGACAGAGTATCAACTAATTAAACTTAATTAATGACATATTCAATTAGGATGTTCACGGTTTGGCTAAAACCGTAAATCTAACCATATCAAATCGTATTATATGATTTGGTTTAGTTTGATTTGATTTGGTTTATAATTTGAATATATGATTTGATTATTTATTTTCAAAAAGTATGGTTTATAGTTTAGATTTGGTTTCTAAAATGTATAAACCAAATCAAATCGTAAAACGTAAAACCGTTATCTATACTACTATATAATAATTATTCACCCCTATAAATGGAAAGCTACACATATGCGAAATGTCCAAAATATTCCGTTTTTTACTAAAAATAGAAAGTGCTACATATACAGACTTGGGTTCGATTCCCGGCGGGTGCATTTATTCTTTTTCTTTTTTAATTCTACTTTTGGGCCTACTCTCACTCTCAAACCCAATAACTATTACTTAAACTAACATCTAATTTAAATTTTCTTAATAAATACATTCACATTCCAACACAAACACAATTTATATTTAAATCTTCACGACGCAACGCGCGGGCAACACGCTAGTATAATGATAATACATATTAGTTTCAATTATTATTTTTGACATAATACATTGTCTTGTATTATTAATTAAAAAAATAAGCTAATAGTACAATTTAATGAGTAGCACAATCTCAAGTTTATTAGAGTAGAGCGCAGATGGGTGAGAAGTGCACAAGTAGCGGTGACGTTCGTGTGGCATACTCGTGTCCCTAAAGTTCTACATAGGAGATTGACTCGTTAGGTTGTGAGAACCTCAAACGTAGGTTTGTTTAAAGCAAATTGGATTACCAATTGCTTGTGTTGATTTATTGCTTTTATGATTATGTTATCGTGCATGTTCTTGTTATTTAAAGTAGAACAACTTATGAAACATGCACATAGAGCTAATTTACACAGATAGAACAAAAATCTCACCATTAACGTTATCAAATGGTATATGTACACCATCTTATGTTGCCCTAGTTTGTATGGTATGCACCCCAATTCTAAATCATCAAATAATTGTCCAATCTCCGATTTCTCACCCAAACACGAGTTCCACTGAGATTCTTCGACTTGATGAATATTGATCGTTTGTTCATCTTTATTAATTGGTGGGATTCTTGACCTTCAAATTACTAATAGAGCAATTAAGAAAGAAATGTACAGATACTACTATGTTATTCGTAACCCGCTCTCGTTGTTCTTTTTCTTTTAATTTTTTCTCAAGTAAATCAAATTTCCATTAATTTAGCTTTCAAAAGACGCTGCAATCTGGTGAATTAATCTCATAACGAGATATACATGATTTATTTGAATACCAACCACTGACGGAGCGACCCTTACTTGAAGGTTGGCTAAAGTCCACCCTAACTTTTATTTATTTTATAATTTTGTTATTTTAGAGATTTTTACTCAAAGCCCATGCTAACCGGCCGACAGAAAGAAGGGAGTGTTCGTCTCGTCATCCATACACCAACCCCGCCATCTACAATTCTTGACTAGGCCGCTGATACCAACTGGATTAAGATATTTAAGCTCATCGCCGGAGATACGTTTATTAGTTTTTGATCCCGCGGGTGTTGGCGCAAGCTGAAAAATGAGATTTAGTCAAAGGGGTACTCTATCACCTTCTTCATCGTCACTAATACCACCTTCTTTGTGTTGGAATCAAAGGCTCCAAATCAGGCATCAGATCTGCAGAAAATCAAGAGAAGATAATTAGAGCATGAACAAAAGGATTTGATATTATTTCCTTAATTGGTGTATAGCCTATATGTACCGATTATTTTCATTGAATCAAAACAACACAATTTCCTCTCCTTCTCTTACTATGCCTATCATCTCTAGCTTATGTCTAACTCATCAAGATAATATGGTATCAGAGCAGTGAAGATCCTTGAGGATCTAATATGTTCTGCATCATTATATACCTCAAACACAATCCCACAGACCCTCAACCATGACCAACAAAGAGAACAAAAGTCTAGTTAGCACGGAGCAGTCTCTCGCACAACAACTAACAATCCTCCTACAACAATACAGCCAGCCCAAAACAAACCCAAAAATTCCAGAATAGAATCCCAACCAGCCAGTTACTGTCAGCATAAAGCTCAATGAATACAATTATTCATTGTGGTCAAGAATGATGCACATTGAGATCGGGGGGAAGGGTTGCCTCAACCACATCACCAGCCATCCATATCCCCCCGATGTCACAGATTCAGCCTACCACAAGTGGCATCAAGTTGATCTCACCGTTATTTCGTGGATTATACGAAATATGGAGCCAACACTCTCAACTAATTACATCCAATACAAAACAGCGCAGAGCCTATGGAAAAGTCTCGCCACAACATACAATGTTAGAAGAGATTCAGCCCAAATATTAGAATTAACAGTGCTAACAAACGGTATGAAACAAGGGCATGGTACCATTGAGAGTTTCTACAGCAGTCTCCAATGAATCTGGGCAGAAATCGACGAGAGCCACCTGAATCCGATGGAGTACGAGAAAGACATAGCAACTTACCAGAGGTTGCAATCTGAGACGAGACTTTTCCAGTTACTCGCCGGAATAAGCGAAAAATACGAACCATAGAGGAAATATATCCTCAAAATGATCATTTCCTTCACGAGTACGTTCACCCACTCCGCCAAATACGGATACCCCCCATGGGCTTTGGCAATATTGTTAATCAATTCCATAATGAGTACCGTTTTACCAACCTCAGCTCCACCAAATAGTCCGATTTTTCCCCCGCGGCGATAAGGTGCTAAAAGATCTACTACTTTAATTCATGTTTCAAAAATAGATCATTTTGTATCTAACTGTATAAATGTAGGCGCAGATCGATGAATAGGAAATGTTGTACGAGTATCTACAAGACAAGCTCTCTAGTACACGTTTTCCTTGTGTGCAAGTTGAGCAGGTTGGTCACGGTTTGAGGTTGGTGACGAGGTGGCTTTTGCTCTAGTCGAAGTGCCGAAGAAGAGCTTGGTGGTACATGTCTCCATACATATATCTTGAGTCCGTTTCGCATGTCTGCTTCTTTTGTATTTTGTCCGCTTCGGCGAAGTATTTTGTAAACAGTTAAAAATACTTGTACTTGTATTTCTGCTGCATGTAAACAATTAACTTAATGTATGTACTCTTATTCTTTCTTCGCTATAAAGGTTGTCAAGTGTTATTTTTAAAGAGTTCGCTCAAGTCGAGCGTTTATTTTAAAAGTCCGCTCGAAGTTTATGTTGCTTATTATTGCTTGCCCACACGAACTATCCGCTTTCCGCGCTTTTGTTTCCCTCCTCGTAGCGTACTTCCGAGCTCTGCTACCCTTAGCGAGTTCAGGGTCGTTACAGAACTGGTATCAGAGCTCTTGCTCTGAAACCCAAGTGTCTTCTTCTTCATCGAGTCTAGACTTTTTCCACTAGACTGAGTCAGGGTTCTTCAGCAAAAGTCCGTCACTGCGACCTGACTTGCTCAACCAAGCTGAGGTATGTTCTCGTGAGGTTTGTTTGCTTAACTAGTTGAATGTTGAGTGATGGATTGATTGGTGTTTGATGATTGTTTTTATAAGTTGAATGTGCCTAATCGCTTGTATGTTATTAGTTGAATGAGAGGGACTTACATGTTTAAGCCTTAGTACTTGTTAGCTTAAGAGTGTGGATTTTGCTTGCTTGTATGCTAAGTGTTGAAACCTGGGAGCTTGCTTGAGAACGTAGCCGAACTAATAGAAAGTTGTTTGTAAGATCACTTAGGGAGGAACGAATTATTTCTGCCTTTAAGTGGGCTAGAAGTTTTAAGGCTGCTATGGCTTGCGAAACATAGCAAGCGAATTGGTTTATCAAGCGAAGTGGTCACCTTGTCTTTTCTTTACGAAAGCATGTAGTTGCGCAAGCATGATGTCGTTCTTTACTGCTTTACCCAAGCATGTAATAATTGTTCGGAGCGACCGAGGTCCCCGTGTTTTTGATATGTGCTTTGCAAGTGATTTTATGGGTGTTGAATTTTTAGGATGCCGTCGCGACGTAGAGTGCAGAGGGGAGAGATTCCCGAATGAGAGCGTGTAGCTCGGAATGAAGGAGGTCTGGAAGGTAACCCACCTCCTCCTGATCGGAAAATCGAAGAACTTTTTCTCCGCCAAAATCCCCCTGTCTTTGATAGGATGGGTGACCCAGCCAGTGCCGAGTTATGGATACGAGCCTTGGAGCGGATTTTCAACTTCCTGAGATGTAATAACCAGGAGCGCTTAGCCTGCATAACCTTCCAGATGACCAGATTTGCCGATTTCTGGTGGGAAGCTCGGAGGAAGATAATGACTAGCAAACTATGCGTGTGGGCAGTTTAAGGAAGGTGTGTATGATAAGTATGTGCCGAAAAGCTACCGGGAGCAGAAATAGGTTGAGTTTTATAATTTGAAGCAAGAAGAAATGACGGGTACAAAGTATGATCGCAAGTTTTGCGAGTTGTTAACGTTTGCCCGAACCAGGTGGACACAGATGAGAAAATGGCAGAGAAGTTTTTTGCCGGACTGAAGCCTAAGATCAGAATGCCGCTAGCAAGTCCCGGAGGCTTGTCTTATACGGAGTCGTTGGGCCGAGCTTTGGATGTCAAGGCCGTTATGCCGAGCGAGCAACCTATATTTTCTCCAGCCCCTATGCCTACAGGTGGAGAGAAAAGGAAGTGGATGGATAGTGGAAGCAACAACCGGAAAGGCCGTGGCAAGGTCAGTCGCGCCCACCAGTTTTTCAGAAGCCAGTAAATCCGCTCCCGCCAAGCCAGAACCCCCGAGCGTCTATTCCTTGTCCGAGGTGCAAGCGGTTTCATGAAGGAGGATGTCAAGCGGGAAGTAACAATTGCTATGCTTGTGGAGGCCCGGACATTTCGCTAACCATTTCCTTGCTCGTCAACCCCGCTTGAATTCTACCTCGAGGTCCGGTCAGCCCCCTCCACCCCAGCAACTTTGTGCCATTCAAGCTCAACCTAGACCTTCTGCCCCTCTCTTGCCCCAGAACCAACAATTCCGCCAATTCCAGAGGCAGCAGCAGCTCGAAGCAAGAGCGAGCTCCTCAAAGTAGCAATCCGCTAAGGACCAAGACAATTTGGTAGGTATGGGAACTCTCAACAATGTGCCTGTTTTGATTCTGTTCGATACTGGAGCCTCGCATTCTTTCATTTCTGAAGCATGTGTAGATAACTTAGAATTGCCTACTGAACACCTAAGAGCTCCATTTAACGTTATATCACCAGTAGGAGGAAGACTTGTCTTAAGTCGCCAGTGCTTTAACCTTGAACTGACTATAGGCTCTCTTAAGCTCACAACACGAACTCTCAGTGTTATGCCTATAGCGGGCGTAGATGTGATTTTGGGAATGGACTGGTTAGTAGCGAACTTCGCTACGATTATGTGCAAGGAAAGGCAAATTTCATTTCAATTCCCGGCCAAGAAGCTACCGCGTTCCATGGGATTTCAATAGGCGGTCGCAAGTCGGTTATCTCGGCGATTCAGGTGTTGAACTTTATAAGGAAAGGGAATCCGGCCTACCTCGTCTATGTGAGTGGTGAGGAGAAGGGATGAGATTGCAAGAGGATAGAGGATGTTGAAGTAGTGCATGAGTTTTCGGATGTTTTCCCAAAAGTGTTGCTCGGACTGCCTCCGGATAGGAAAGTGGAATTTGCTATTGATTTAGAGCCCGAATCGGCCCCAGTGTCCAAAGCGCCCTACCGGATGGCATCAAAGGAGTTAGAAGAACTCAAGGTGCATTTGCAAGAGTTGTTGAACTTGGGATTTGTCCGACCTAACGTTTTTCCATGGGAAGCCCCAGTTTTGTTCGTTAAGAAGAAAGACGGCTCGATGCGCATATGTATTGACTACCGCGAACTCAATAAGATCACCTTGATGAATAAGTATCTGTTGCCTCAAATAGTTTATTTGTTCGACCAGCTTAGAGGAGCAAGCGTGTTTTCCAAGATCGATCTGCGATCCGGTTACCATCAGTTGAAAGTGCGAGCTAAAGATATCCCTAAGACCGCTTTTCGAACTCGCTATGGTCACTACGAGTTTGTGGTTGTCCCTTTCGGTCTTACCAATGCCCCAACATTGTTTATGGATTTGATGAATCGAGTATTCCACCCCTACTTGGATAAGTTCATCCTAGTGTTTATTGATGATGTGCTCGTTTATTCGAAGAGTCGGGAAAAGCATGAGGAGCACTTGAGACTGGTGTTAGGAACGTTGAGAGCGGAGAAGTTGTTCTCCAAGTTTAGCAAATGCGAGTTTTGGTTGAAGAAAGTTACTTTCCTTGGTCATATTGTATCATCCAAGGGTACTCAATTCGATCCCGCCAAAGTAGAAGTGGTGCAGAATTGGAAGATCCCAACCACCCCGAATGAGATTCGCAGTTTTCTAGGGTTGGCAGGATATTACCGGAGATTCATTGAAGGTTTCTCTCGAATAGCGAAGCCCCACACTCAGTTGTTACACAAGGGAGCGAAGTTTGAGTGGTCGCCAGAGTGCGAAGCGAGTTTTCAGATACTACAAGAGAAGTTGACGACCGCACCTAATCTTGCAGTCCCTGAGCAGAATAAGGAGTACGCGTTATACACCATTGCTTTGAAGATCGGACTTGGATGTGTGCTGATGCATGGGGGAATGGTCATAGCTTATGCATCTCGGCAACTTAGGCCGCACGAGCTGAATTATCCGACCATGATTTGGAGTTAGCTGCCGTAGTGTATGCTTTTGAAGATCTGGAGACACCATTTGTATGGAGTTTGATGTGAGATTTATACCAACCACAAGAGCCTCAAGTATTTCTTCGAGCAAAGGGATCTTAATATGAGGCAGAGGAGATGGCTTAAGTTAGTGAAGGACTATGACTGTGGAATTAACTATCACCCCGGAAAGGCTAACGCGTAGCCGATGCTTTGAGTCGTAATAATTCGCCCCAGCTCACTTGTTTCCTTTCGGAAGAAGAAGCACTCGTAAGAGAATTCGAGAAGATGAAGCTCGAGATTTTGTCCCCACCCAAGATGATCAACGGAGTGATCACTACATTGTCAGTAGCGCTCGATCTAAGAAGTAGGGTTATTGAAACGCAAAGGAAAGACGAGGTCCTTGAGAAGATTCGGGTAAAGATAAGAATGGGAGAGCCCGAGATATTTCGAGAGGAAAAGGATAACGCTATCGCCATGAGCATAAGGTTGTGCGTACGCGGAAGCAAAGAGTTGAGAAGCAAAGTTCTAAGAGAAGCCCACGATACCCCGTATACCGCTCACCCCGGTAATACAAAGATGTACCAAGATTTAAAGAAGAAATTTTGGTGGGAAGGAATGAAGAAAGATGTGGCCACGTATGTGAGGAAGTGCTTAATTTGTCAGCAAGTGAAAGCAATGCATCAGCGCCCCTATGGGAAGTTGCAGCCGCTAGAGATTCCCGAGTGGAAATGAGACCATAATTATGGATTTTGTGGTAGGGATACCAAAGTCAAGAAGAGGAAGTACATCGATATGGGTGATAGTAGATCGCTTGACAAAGAGTGCTCATTTTCTTCCAGTATCTATGACTCTCACTTCAGAGAAACTCGCTCAGTTATACATTCGAGAGGTTGTGCGCCTACATGGAGTGCCGAAGTCGATCACTTCGGATAAGGATTCAAAGTTCACTTCATGGTTTTGGAATAGTCTACAAAAGGAGATGGGGACCAAGCTAAATTTCAGTTCCGCTTATCATCCCCAAACAGACGAAAATTCGGAGAGGACTATCCAGACGTTGGAGGATATGTTGAGGGCCGTAATGTTTGACCGAAGCGGACATTGGGAGCCCGCTTTACAGCTAATAGAGTTTGCTTACAACAATAGTCACCAAGCGACTATTGGCATGGCACTGTATGAAGCTCTCTATGGAAGGAAGTGTAGATCACCGCTCTACTGGGATGGAGTTGGAGAAAGAAAGATGTTAGACCCTGAAGCGATAAGCGAGGTGATCGAAACGATACGCAAATAAGAGTTCGAATGAAGAAAGCTCAAGATAGGCAGAAGATCTATGCAGACCGCGGACGAGCCGAAGTCCAGTTCGCTGTGGGAGATAAAGTGTTCCTAAAAGTTTCCCCGCTAAAAGGAGTCTTGAGATTCGGTGTGAGAGGAAATTTGAAGCCACGTTTTATCGGACCCTACGAGATTTTGGAGAATATAGGCCCCGTCGCCTATAGATTGGCTTTGCCATCGAGCTTGAGTAGTGTGCATAATGTGTTTCATGTGTCCCAACTTCGCAAGGGCCGACATGAAGCGATTTTAGATCGCAAAGTGCAACAGCTCAGAAACAAGTCCATCACCTCGGTAAAAGTACTATGGAAACACCAAGGGTAAGAGGAAGCTACTTGGGAACTTGAAGAGGAGATGCTAGAGAAGTACCCCGAGTTATATAAGTAGGTAAGCAAATTTCGGGACGAAATTTCTTTTAAGGTGGGTAGGATGTAATAGCCCAAGTTTCAAAGCCGCTTGTAATAGATTTTCGCTCGAAGCCGAGTTCTTTGCTAGAATGAGGTAATTAAGTTAGTGTCATGAGCACGGCGGTGGAAGTCACGATTGTATCGGAGAAGAAGGGGAATTTTTGGAGGGAGTTAGGGTTTCTGGACAAAAGGGGATCGGATTTGGCTGATAATGGTCAAAGGAGGGAAACACCAAAACTTTTGGACGGCTCAGATGAAGGACACGTGGATGGTGAAGATGTGGTCCAGATGTTGTTGCTGAAGGAGGAAAACGGGTTTAAGGGGAATGCAATTTCTCCTTAGCTTAATGTAATTCCGGTTATTTGCTTTTAAGTTTAATTTCAGTTTATGTATTTTTCTTTTGGGTCGATCCTTCGGGTTTTCTTGTCGGTTCTTTCCCGGAGTAGGAATTTTTAGGTCGAACCGTCTAGGGTCCTTAGTATTTATATTGGGAGTTTGTTTTTTGTTGATCAAGAAATGAAACCTTTCTCTCCCAAATTCTCTCTTCTCTCTCTCACCTTATCTACCTTTCTGCCGAAACAATTCACATCCAATTCCTATTCAATTCCATACAAATCAACAATTCCCATTACATATATCAAGAGATTTACAATATAAATTACAGATTACATCAACCCGTAGCTTGGAAACGCTACAGATCTCCGCACACTGCGATCTCTTAGGCCTTACGTTTGGGCCTGATAGCGTTGGGCCAAGCTGTTGTTGGGGTCCAAGGTTATTGAGCCTCGTGCTTGGGCCTAGGTATTGGGCCGTATCCTATCACCTTCATTCCATGTTAATTGTCTCAATTTGACCGGCACAAAAACTAATGTTTGGTCAAATTGGAATAAAGTAAAAAAATTAGTAGTTGAAATTAATTATCAGAAGAAAGAATTAAGTATAGCGAATTATTTTTTGCTAATTTAAGAAAGTAGACTAATACCACGGGATGAATCAAAAATGAAAGTAGATTATTACCATGAGACGGGGTAGTACTTAAATACTAGTACCTCCATCTTATCTCACTAGAATAGACTGCATTACTTTTTAATTTTTCGACACGTAATTCTATCGAAACTTATACTTGTTTTACAATATCATTTTGAAGTATTTTTTTATGAGATATTTCGATATTCATAGTTATGCGTGAAAAAAATACTTCAAAACAGTATTATAAAACTAATATTAAATTTTGATGAAAATTCGTATCGAAAAAATCAAAAAATAATCCGACCAATTTTAATGAAATGAAAATAGTAGTAAAATTAATTAATAAGATATGTTCATTGATGGTAAATCACCCTAGAAAGTTGATCTGCAAAATTAAAAGAATGCGTCTCTACCTACTACAGTACCTACTATTGTGCTCTCCTTTTTGATGAGCTGACGATGATATATTTTAAAAAATATTATTTTTAACATATTGTTTAAAAATGAATTAACTCCTATTGGAAAAATTAAACGTAAATAAAAGAAAAGTTATTACCGTGTCAATGCTACATCATTTGTTGGCATATTAAATGTGACTATAACAGGTAGGGTTCCTATACAAAGTTAATTGATTCATTTGTACTATAACTTATAGTGATCAATTTCCGGCCAAGCTTTTTTACCAAGGATATTCTCATTTTCTACTTATAATCAATGTTAAGTCGGTGCTATGGAAAAAAAAAAAATCAGAATTAGAGTATAAATTTAAATATTTCATGGAAGATACGTGTTCCTTTCGTTTTTTTTAAGTGTCGCTGTAAACAAATAAAAAATAATAATAAAATAAATATGCAAATTTATATTTTAACATTATTTTTTTCTGCACATTACTTTATATATAACATTAAATATAAGGACAAAATTAAAAGTTTTAACTATTATGTTACTACCTCCATCCCTTGCTATTGTGTGTTTCCTTTTTAACTTCTCGGCACGCATTTCCACCAATACCTATTACGGGTTTTAAAATATAGTTTTGAAGTATTTTTTCTTTTATGGGATACTTCAACACTCGTAGTATCCCCTAAAAGAAAAAATACTCCA
>JAOWBJ010029896.1:0-10729 GCA_028566335.1 Monarda citriodora
AAAGTCCGCTCGGCGACTGGTCGCTCGAGGGTAACCCGCTTGGGGTCCTTAGTAAGAAAAGCCCACCTTATCAGTTGTTCGGGTTGATTGCTCGGAAGGGTCGCTGGCTAGCTCACTTATCCTCTTTCAAATACCCTTAAATGTAAAAGTAAATACACATACGTTACCGCTTTATGGAGCGTAAATTCTCTCGGCTAACTTATCGCTTCGAAACTAGGGTGGATTTTGGAGCGGCTTTGGTTTTACTTATTGTACAAGTTTTTCCAAACTGGTTCTTCTCTTCTCTTGGACTCTCTCTCTACGTTTTTGGTGGAGTTTGTGAAATGACAGCAAAAATGTGTGAATCCCAAAGGTGGGGGTATTTATAGGGGTTTGGTGTCTCCCTTTCTTGTTTCTAAAATAAAGTAAAATTTTGCAATAATTAGAATGGCGTGGCTTTTGCAGAAAAAGGACGTCTAGTACTAGCCAATAATGTGGTGGCGTGTTTGCAGAAAAATTAAGGTTGACTGACACATAATTAATGCACCTGGTGCGCCTCTCAAGGCAGCTTCGCTGACTTCCGCTTCTCAAGCGGACTTCCCCGAGCGAACTCACTCGGGGAACAAAATCGCTCTAAACCTCTCTTACTCTTCTCGCTTGTAAGCTGTTCGCTTAGGATAGCTGGTGGTTTTAGACTAAGTAAATATCTGTGAAACCGCTTGGGGACATGATCACTTTGCCCTTAACACTTCGCTCAAGAAGTTCTCTTGGATAGTGATCTTTCGCTCGGCTCAAGCGAACTTACATACATCGCTTCCGCTCATCCCGAGCGGACTCATACCTCGCTCTAGATTTTTAAGCAAACTCCGAGCCGCTCCGAACTACTTGGAGCGGACCCATATGTTTAAGACTCTTTCAATATTCATCCTTAGCGAAGAAAATGTAAGTGATTTAAAGGTCGCTTTTAAACGATTATTGTTATTTATACTTAACTAGACACCAGCTAAGTTTCTTTGTTATAACCTTAATATCTTACGCAAGTAGTCATCATTCCGGTATACGAGGCGCCGACTTCAAGGAAGGCGTTTCAATTTAATTAAGCATATCAGTGCTTTAGAAACATAAAATAACCTTAATTCCTTTTCATGAAATCAAACATAGTAGAAACCTTGGAACGAAATTGTAATATTATTAATTAAAAAATTCGGGCCATTACATCCTACCAACCTTAAAAGAAATTTCGCCCCGAAATTTTGCTTACCTACTTGAACAACTCGGGGTATTTTTCTAACATTTTCTCTTCAAGTTCCCAAGTGGCCTCCTCTTGGCCTTGGTGCCTCCACAAAACTTTCACAGAAGGAATACACTTATTCCTAAGTTATTGTACTTTAAGATCCAAAATCGCTTCGGGCTGGCTTTCGTAGTTTAGGTCGGGAGCGAGCTCAATCTCTTCTTGACGGATCACTTGCCTTGCGTCGTAAATGTACTTGCGAAGTTGGGACACATGGAACACGTTATGCACGCTACTCAGGTTTGGTGGCAATGCAACCTATATGCAACAGGGCCTATCCTCTCTAAGATCTCATAGGGCCCTATGAAGCGAGGCTTCAACTTCCCTCTCAAGCCAAATCGAATCACTCCCTTGAGCGGAGACACTTTCAAGAAAACCTTATCGCCTATAGCGAACTCGATCTCGCTTCGTCTACGATCAGCGTATACTTTTTCTCTATCCTGGGCCTCTTTCATTTGAACCCTTATCTATTTTATCATGTTTATCATCTCTCTTATTGCTTCGGGGCCAAGCGCCTTCCTTTCTCCTACTCCATCCCAGTAAAGCGGCGATCTACACTTCTTTCCATATAGGGCTTCATATGGGGCCATGCCGATAGACGCTTGGTGGCTGTTATTGTAAGTGAATTCCACTAAGGGCAGAGCGGGCTCACAATTACCCCTCTAGTCAGACACTACGGATCTTAGCATATCCTCCAACGTTTGGATGGTCCACTCGGACTGCCCATCACTCTAGGGATGGTAAGCGGAATTGAAATTTAGCTTGGTCCCTAACTCGCTCTGCAAACTCCTCCAAAACCGCGAAGTGAACTTTGAATCCCTATCCGAAGTGATAGACCTCGACACTCCATGGAAGCGGACAATCTCCCGTACATACAGTTGAGCGAACTTCTCCGAGGTGAAGGTTACCGCTAGAGGGAGGAAATGAGCGCTCTTCGTCAAGCGGTCTACTATTACCCATATGTAGTCGTTTCCTCTTCTCGACTTGGGTAGCCCTACTACGAAATCCATAGCGATGTGGTCCCATTTCCACTCGGGAATCTTTAGCGGTTGCAATTTTCCGTAGGGACGATGGTGTATCGCTTTCACTTATTGACAGACAAGTCGCTTCCTTACGTAAGTTGCGACATCTTTCTTCATTCCTTCCCACCAAAACTTCCCTCTGAGATCTTGGTACACCTTTGTATTAACAGGGTGAGCGATATAGGGGGTATCGTGGGCTTCGCTCAAAATCTCGTTCTTAAGCGCTTCGCTTGAGGGCACACACAGTTGTCCGCTCATCGAGATAGCGTTATCCGCTTCTTCTCGTAATGCCTCGGGTTTTCCCATCCGTAACTCTGCTCGCTTCTTTTCAACGACTTCGTCCTTCCTTTGCGCGTCGACTATCCTTTGTCTCAAATCGGGTGCTATGGTCAGCATACCGCCACTCCTTCACTTGTCGCAAGCGAGGGTAAAACCCCTAGCTTCATTTTCTCAAGCTCTCTCGCGAGCGTTTCCGTCTCCGTAAGAATACTAGCGAGCTGGGGCGGAACTTTGCGACTTAAAGCGTCCGCTACAACATTGGCCTTCCCGGGGTGGTAGTTTATTCCGCAGTCATATTCCTTTACCAAATCTAGCGACCTCCTCTGCCTCATATTAAGATCCCTTTGCTCGAAGAAATACTCGAGGCTCTTGTGGTCCGTAAAAATCTCACACCTCACCCCATACAAATAATGCCGCTAAATCTTTAAGGTGTGCACTATGGCAGCTAGCTCTAAATTGTGGGTCGGGTAATTCTGCTCATGAGGCCTAAGTTGTCGCGAGGCATAAGCGATCAATCTTCCATATTGCATTAGCACACATCCGAGTCCGTTCTTGGACGCATTGGTGTAGAGCACATAATCCTTGTTTTGCTCGGGAACCGCTAGGATAAGGGCTGTGGTTAACTTCTCTTTGAGCGCCTGAAACCCGCTTCACATTCCGTCGTCCACTTGAATTTCGCTCCTTTATGGAGCAACTGGGTAAGCGGTCTTGCTATATGGGAAAATCCCTCGATAAACCTCCGATAGTATCCCGCTAACCCAAGGAAGCTTTGAATCTCATTC
This sequence comes from Monarda citriodora, assembly GCA_028566335.1. Lineage (NCBI taxonomy): Eukaryota > Viridiplantae > Streptophyta > Magnoliopsida > Lamiales > Lamiaceae > Monarda > Monarda citriodora. The sequence goes on from JAOWBJ010029896.1 coordinate 3,354, forward strand.
GGGGTGGTTGGAGCCTTCCGGTTTTGAATCGCTTCTACCTTAGCGGGGTCGACTTGAATCCCCTTGGAGAACACTATATGGCCAAGGAACGTAACTTCCTTCAACCAAAATTCGCACATGCTAAACTTTGCGAATAACCTTTCCGCTCTCAGCCTCCCTAGAACCGCTCGCAAATGCTCTTCGTGCTCCCTTGAATCCTTCGAATTGATTAGCACATCATCGATGAATACAAGGACAAACTTGTCCAAGTATGGATGAAACACTCAATTCATCAAATCCATGAATACGTCGGAGCATTCGTGAGGCCAAAAGGGACAACTACAAACTCATAGTGACCATAACGAGTCCTAAAAGCGGCTTTGGGAACATCCTCCGCTTGCACCTTCAACTGATGATAACCCGAGCGCAAATTGATCTTCAAGAAAATGCTCGCCCCTCTAAGTTGATCGAACAAATCGTCTATCCTTGGAAGCAGGTACTTGTTCTTCAACGTGAGCTTATTAAGTTCGCGGTAATCTATACATATGCGCATCGAACCGTCCTTCTTCTTAATGAATAAAACGTGGGCTCCCCACGGTGAAATACTTGGGCGAATGAATCCTAAGTTCATCAACTCTTGCAACTGCACCTTGAGCTCTTCTAGCTCCTTTGGTGCCATCCAATAAGGCGCTTTGGACACTGGGGCTGATTCGGGCTTTAAGTCGATCGTGAACTCCACCTTCCTATCCGGGGGCAGTCTGGGCAATTCTTCGGGAAAAACGTCGGGGAAATCGCAAACCACATCAACATCCTCCACCGCGGGTGGTCTCTTCCTTCCTCACCCCCACTCACGTAAGCGAGATACACCATATTTCCTCTCCTTATCAAATTCGCCGCTTGGTCGTCGAAACAATAGACTTGCGGCCTCCCATCGAAATCCCTTGGAATGCGGTGGCTTCTTGACCGGGGAGTTGAAACGAGATTTCCCTCTCCTTACACCGAATTGTGGCAAAGTTCGCAGCTATCCAGTTGCATTCCAAGGATAACGTCTACGTCGGTTAGAAGCATAACACTGAGAGCCCGCGCTACTAACTTAAGAGATCATATGGTTATCTCGAGGTTCAAGCACTGTTGTTTCAAAAAGAGTCTTCCTTCTACTGGTGAGATAACACTCAAGGGAGGTCTTAGGGGTTCAGTAAGCAGCTCTAAGTTATCTACACATGCCTCGAAAATGAAAGAATGCAACGCTTCGGTATCAAACAAAATCAAGATAGGCACATTGTTGAGGGTTCCCTTACCTGCCAGATTGCCTTGATCCTTAGCGAGCGGCTGCTTGGAGGAACTCGCTCTGGCCTCGTGCTGCTGCCTCTGATACTGCCGATACTGTTGATTCTGAGGCGGGAGAGGGGCAGCTGGTCCGGATTGGGCTTGAATGGCTCGGAGCTGCTGAGGCGGTGGAGCGGATCTCGGAGCGGCCTTGGCGGGTGGGGCAGTGGCTAGCATAGTGACTGGGTCTCCCACAAGTGTATCAATTGTTGCTACCCGCTTGACATCCTCCTTCGTGGAATCGCCTGCATCGCGGGCACGGAGTGGGCGCTCGGACATTATGGCTGAGGGGAAGCAGATTCACTGGCCTCTAGAGTGGCGGGCGCTGCTGGCCTGGCCATGATCGCTTACGACTTCCATCACCACTATCGTTCCATTTCCGCTTCTCTCCTTGCGGCGGCACAAGGGTTGAAGCGACTATTGCCTGTTCGCTTGGCATAGCTGCCTCCACATCTAACACTCGGCTGAGCGACTCTGCATAGCATAGCCCTCCGTGGCTTGCTAGCGGCATTCTGATCTTGGGCCTTAGCCCCGTGCAAAACTTCTCCGCCATCTTCTCGTCGGTGCCCACTTGGTTTGGCGCAAACCGAGACAGCTCGCAAAACCTACGGTCATACTCAGTGACCATCATCCTCCCCTGTTTCAGGTTGTAGAACTCAGCCTCCTTCTGTTTCCGGTAGCTCTTCAGCACGTACTTGTCATATACCGCCTCCTTGAATTCCTCCCAGGTGAAATTCTCTTGCTGGTCGGGAGTCATAATCTTCCTCTTGGCCTTCCACCAGAAATCTGCTGATCCTGTCATTTGGAAAACGACACAGCCAAGCGATATTGTCGCTGCACCTTAGAAAGTTGAAAATCCGCTCTAAAGCTCTCAACCACAGCTCGACACTAGCTGGGTCACCCATTCCGTCAAACGTCGGGGTATTCTATCGAAGGAACAGTTCCTCTATTCTTCTATCCGGGAGCGGATTAGCTTCCGCACCCCCTTCTGCCCCGGGAATCTCCCTCACTATTCTCTGTCGCGGCATCCTAGAAATTTAAAACTTATAAAATCGTCCGCAAAGCGCTTAAACATGAAAAGCGAGGACCTAGGTCGCTCTGAAAAATTATCGCATGCTCGAGAAAACGGTAAAGGACAACATTATACTCGCACGACTATACATTCTCGAGAGGAAACAAAGAGGGAAGATCCATCCTGTTTAATAACTAGTCGCTTTGCTATGTTCCGTAGGCCATAGCAGCCTTAGAATCTCTTGAAACCGCTTAGTCCGATATAGCGAAAGAATTCGCTTCACTTTCTAAGTGACCTTAGGAGCAATCATTCTAGCTAGTTTAATTATGTTCTTAAGCAACGCTTTGTTATCAAGCGATTGTAAGCAGTCATTCAAGCTCTCCCTCTAAATTCAAGCATCTCATACATCATTTCATTTTTCAAGCGGATTCGGAAACCCAGGTATAGCGCACAAAATTTATGTAGAGCATATAATCAAGCAAATTTTACGTAGACAAGCAAATCTTTCTAAGCACGTAGGGTCCACATATAGTAGCAATTTCACGTAAGTCACATAGGCAAGTACTTCACGTAGGCAGACAATCCCCTAGCACATTGACAAGTAAGATAGCTAAGCATTTAACCATTTTCTAAGCGTACCTCAATTCGTGTTGAGCAGGTCGGGTCGCGTTGACGGTATTTTGCTGAAGGACCTCAAATCTCATTTTTAGTGACACTGACTCAATTTGGCAAGGAAGAAGACACTTGTGTTTCAGAGCGAACCAAAAGCTTTGATACCACTGTTGTAACGACCCCAGACTCGATTTACGGAAAACCGAGCCCGGAAGGTCGCTACGGAAAACAAAGGAGAGTGTGATAGCGGAAACCTTAGGGTTAAGCGGAAATCGGACCTCGAGCGGAAAGGTAGAAATCGCTCGGACTTAGATTATATCGCTAAACTTCCCTTGAAACCATTTCCTTGTACGAGCGATTTTCGAAAGGTCGCTTTAAAATACTCTTTGTAAAGTCACTTCAGCGAAAACCCGCTCGTCAGCGCTACCACTTTGACCATAACCCGCTCAACCTGCACACAAGGAAAACGTGCACAGGGCTGAGTACTTTAGAGCACTCAGTGGACACTCGGCCCGAAAATTGCTTCTTAAAGTAAATATACAGGGATATAACAACACAAAATTAAGAGAGAGTCTTAGCTCGTGAAACCTTCTTTACTTTAGTGATTTGCCATATCTGCCCTTAAATACCCGATCTAAGGAGGTTGGCCGACCTCAACCTAGAACCTTGATCGCTTGTCTAAGCAAAGCGAACCAAGTGCACTTACCTGAGCAACACTTGCTCAGGCCGATCGTAACATGAAACCATGGCACACAGCCGACGGATAGGCATTATTAACATCAATCTCTTCATGTTATGTTTAGTTCTAGAAGAAAAGCAATGGTATAATAACATAACATTAATCGCTTCAAGAATCCGCTCGGCGACTGGTCGCTCGAAGGTAACCCGCTTGGGGTCCTTAGTAAGAAAAGCAAACCTTATCAGTTGTTCGGGTTGATCGCTCAGAAGGGTCAGTGGCTAGCTCACTTATTCTCTTTCAAATACCCTTAAAAGTAAAAGTGAAAACACATAAGGTACCGCTTTATGGAGTGTAAACTCTCTCGGCTAATTTGTCGCTTCGAAACTAGGGTGGGTTTTGGAGCGGATTTAGTTTTACTTATTATACTTAAATATCTCGAGAAAAGATCTAGCATAAATAACTTATCGCATATCTTTATCTTTCGAAAAAAGCTCTAACAGAATAAGATTTCATAATCCTATCGAAGATAAAGTTCAGGTCTGAACTGAGCGAATTAACATTTTTGAAGGAAGGAACGGTGAGGGTGTTGGATCTGAGCTGTTTTTTCTGGGCTTGTTTCCTTATTAAATAAATATACTCAAGAAATCCTCAAACTTAGTTTAGTCTTTATTAAAACCGTTTTTGGGCACAGAGACTTCAGGGAATACTTCACATTTTGAAAATGGGTTTTGAGCTAGTTAAAACAAAATACCATTCAAATGAGACTGGGTGAAGATCTTACCTCATACTGAACAATTTCGCAAACTGGTTCTTCTCTCGGTCTCTCTCTCTCTCTCTCTCTCTCTCTCTCGCTCTCTCTCTAAGTTTTTTGCGGAGTTTGTGAAATGGCAGCAAAATGTGTGAATCCCAAAGGTGGGGGTATTTATAGGGGTGTGGTATCCCTTTTTAGATTTTAAATAAAACTTAATTTTGAAATATTAAAAGAAACGGTTTGGATTTTGCAGAAAAGGACATAAAGTACTAGTCAATAGTTTGGTGGCGTGTTTGTAGAAAAAGCAGGGTTGACTGACACATAATTAATGTACCTTACGCGCTTCTCGAGATAGTTTCGCTGACCTCCACTTCTCGAGCAGACTTCTCCGAGCGAACTCGCTCGGGTACAAAATTGCTCTAAAACCCCCTCACTCATTTTGCTTGTAAGTTTGTTCGCTTAGGATAGCTAGTGGTTTTAGACTAAGTGAATATCTGTGAAACCGCTTAAGGACATGATCGCTTCGCCCTTAATCCTTCGCTCAAGAAGTTCTCTTGGAGCGATCTTTCGCTTGGCTCAAGCGAACTTACATACTTCGCTTCCGCTCATCCCGAGCGGACTCATACATCGCTCCGGATTTCTAAGCGAACTCCGTGCCGCTCCAAACTGCTTGGAGCGGACCCACTATGTTTAGGACTCTTTCAATATACACCCTTAGCGAAGAAAAACTCAAGCGATTCAAAGGTCACTTTTAAACGATTATAGTTATTTGTACTTAACTAGCCACCAGTTAGGTTTTTTTGTTATAACCTTAATATCTTATGCAAGTAGTCATCATTCCGGTATACGGGCACCGACTTCAAAGAAGGCATTTCAATTTAATTAAGCACATCAGTGCTTTAGAAACATAAAATAACCTTAATTCCTCTTCATAAAATCAATCATAGTAGAAACCTTGGAACAAATTTGTATTATTATTATTAATTCTAAAATTCGGGCCATTACAGACTTTCCCGAGGTCACCACTCTGCACTACTAGCTCGATCGATTTGGCCATCCGCTATTAGGGCCTTACATTCGGTCAGGGAATACAGTGGTAGTTGAACTGCCCGTAGAGCCTCCAGCAGCTTCTGCACCCACCACGATACTGATATCACACTCTTGGACTTCTGTGCTAGGCCACCGAGCCCGAGACAATCACGAGGAGGGACCCTCACATCCCCGACAACAATCCCGAGTCCCACCGAGTGCCTCTCCAGTCTAGTCGCCTCTGTCTGACAAGGACAACTCCACCACTAGCTTGTCCGTCGAGCGGTATTTTCAAATGGCACGAGAGCGTCAAGGAAAAACTCTGATGAAAGACGACGGTAAGAATGATGATGAGACATCCCCACTCCTCGTGCTTGTGAAGGTAGAGTGCATGTCCACCGACTCGGTCACTCTGCCCCCTTCTTGGTGAGGGAATGAGGAAATGGACGAATTTGACTCTAGGTTCACGAACATTCAAAGACCCCTTGTGGGATCTATGCCAACAGCTGAGTCGGCAGTCGAGCCACAGGAAGAGGAAAATCCGAAAGAGGAAGATCCGCAGGAAGAGCTTGGCATCAATGCCCAAGATGCCTAGCTGGAAGTGAGCCCACAAGGTGCAACAATTGACCTAGGGAATAAGTAATTATCCCTTTTCACTCCTTTGTAGTAGTACCAGCCAACAACGGAAAATACTTGATCGTTTTGGCTTTTATTCGATACTAGAGGGAAAGGTGGAGACTGTTTCGCCTTATTATATTATTCTTTTTACGGAGATACTAACACATAGTACTCCGTGTATGGGTTTTTTGGAATTCCTACATTGTAAGCCCTTTTCAAGGAAATTATCCCCATGTAATATATACATATCTTGTATTGTGATGGCATCAAAGGCCGATAACTCTGTAAGTAAGTCAAATGGAGGGATATTGAGACCCAGAATGAAACTACCAAGGCATGAGATTGTGGAATATCCCTGTAAAAAAACAGATACATAAAAACTTATCAATTTAGATATACATACGATTTTATTCCTTATATAAGATCGACTAGTACTATTGTTACAGAGAGGATGAGTCGGGCAAAATGCATTGGTAAGAAACAAGCATCACTAGAGACCCCAAGCAATATTATCTGGATATATTATACGTGTGTCATACGCAGAGGAGAGGATCTTGGGGCAATTCTTGTCAAATTACCACCATCTTTGGAAAGCTACTCATGAACACGGAGTCACTGACTATGATGGAATCGTGCGCTTGATAGGCAAATTGCCGACAAACTAGCAGCACTGTGCCAAGGGAATAGTGGGAGGTTATATGATTCATGGGAGCACCCCCTGTGACTCGGTGAGTGACTTTCTCGGGTTTCTGGCACTGTTCATTTTCACTTTGAAGCCTATGACCACGCCCTCGGACAACCACCACAAGCTGTTGAGACATAAGTGACTTTGGCTAGACTATCACATTCCCGAGAACGACCAGGAATACTGCGACCCGCACCTCGTATTTCCCGAGCACAACCAACCTCTCTCACTGGGGAACGATTCAATCAACACCAACGTCATTCCTAGCGCAATCTAGCAACCTCAAAGGAAAGCGCAAATGCGATAAAATCTACCAAATATTAGAGCATTCCCAATGAATTAGAGATCTCTACCATTTTGGACTCTAAAAATAGAATACCCCATCTGCAAGCATGTGACCAATCAAATAAAAATCAATACATTTTCAACTACACCAATAAAAATTAATGTTGCATTGCATGTGTACTTTTTTTTAAAAATAAAAGTAAGACCTAAACTTCACTTTATCATATTCTTAGGCCCCGTTTGGTTTGCGGGATTAAGGCGAATTGTATCTTGGATTCAATCTTATCTCATGTTTGGATTGGAAGATTGAATCTTGATAGGGTCCGAGATTGAATCTCGGGCCAAGAAGGCCCGGGATTGAATCTTGTCTAATCTCATGAATTTGGTCTTGGCTTACCCC
>JAOWBJ010030003.1:0-10726 GCA_028566335.1 Monarda citriodora
GGCATGTGTTCACTGAGTACTTTGTACTCAGCCCTCGTATTGTTTTTCCTCCAATACGTAGGTTAAGCAGGCAGGAGTGAGATGGGATCGGAGCCAGGCTTTTTTCGAAGGAGGAAGAGAATAAGTTTCTCGGTTGTGCATGTCTTGACACATGTACTCTTGGGTCAAGTTTTTAAGAAGTCAAAATGCTTTCCGCAAATTTCAGTATGTACTATGGTATCTGTAAGTCAAAAAACAGTTTCAGTCTTATGTTGAGAGTCAAAACAGTTTCTTCCTATGTCAAGGATTTTTAGTAATTTATGAAGTAAGTTCGAAGATTTTGTTCAATCAGCTTACCCCTTTCTATCCCCGCTTCTTTATTTCCATCCCTAGTCATGGTTTCCCGAACTTAGCTATCCTTAGCTAGGGGCGGTCGTGACACTTTTTGAGGTCTTCAGAAGCTCTCTTGTGCTCTTCACCCCACTCCAATTTGGGAGCTTTCTTCAATATTTTGAAGAATGGCAATTGCTTCTTGGCGGCTTGCGAGAGAAAATGGCTCAGTGCGGCTAGGCACCCCGTTAAATTCTGCACATTGTGGACGGACTTCGGCACTGCCATCTCTTGGATGGTCCTGACCTTTGACGTACTGGCCTTGAGGCCTTCCTTCGACACCAAGTAGCCTAGGAACTACCAAAATTGCACCATGAACGTGCATTTCTAGGGGTTCAACTTCAGATTGGTTGCTCGAAGTATGTCGAGGGTCGTGTGGAGATCATCTATGCAGGAAGACATGACCTTGCTCTTGGAGACTATATCGTCAACGTATACCTCGACTGTTTCGCCGATTTGATGTCGGAATAGTTTGTCCACCATTCTTTGATAGGTGGCTCCCGCATTCTTCAAACCGAAAGGCATCTTTTTGTATGCGAAGATACCGAAGTCGGTGATGAATGTTGTCTTGGAGGCATCCTCTTCATCCATCAGAACTTTGTGGTATCCCTTGTACAGGTCTAGGAAGCTAAAGATCTCGAAGCCAACTAGGGCTTCGACCTTCTTGTCGATGTTCGGGAGCGGATAATAGTCTTTGGGACAGTGCTTGTTTAGATCGATGTAATCTATACACATCCTCCATCCTCCTCCCTCTTTCCTGACCATAACGAAGTTGGCTATCCAGGTTGGATACTTGACTTCGAAGAGTATCTGGGTCTTCAACAACTGTTGCACCTTGTCGTGTATCACCTGGTTCCTTTCTGCGGTGAAGAGCCACTGTTTTTGTCATACCGGCTTGACCTCTGAGTCAATGTTGAGCCGATGTGTGATTATGTTCGGTGATACCCCTGTCATGTCGAGGGGTGACCATACGAACATATCTCTGTATGACCTAAGGAGCTGGATAGCTTGATCTCGGAGGTTTGGTTCCACGACGAAACCGACCTTAATGACTGTAGTCGGATCATCCTCGTACAGTGGGACCTCCATCGAGTTCGCCGCCGAGAGCCTGTTCTCCAGCTCCTTAGGTTGCTGTGATTGCTATGCTTGGTGGTGCCGATCTGAGGACTCAACACCTTGCAAAATGATCTGCATGCACTCCTTGGCTCTCTTCTGATCGCCTCAGATGGATTCAATTCCTCCCTTAGTCGGGATCTTGATCATCAGGTTGTATGTAGAACATACCGCTCTGACCGCGTTCAACTAGTCTCCCCCCCCCAAGGATGATATTGTAGGGGGAGTAGGCCTTGACAACGAAGAATTGCACTACGGTTGTAGAGCTCGTCAGGGCCTTCCCTACTGTTACTGGAAGGTTGACTATGCCTTCCAAGGTGGTGTATTCTTGAACGAAGCTCTTTAATGGCAGCGACACAGGCGCTAGTCGAGCTGCGTCAATTTCTAGCATGTCGAAGCATTCCTTGAACAGGATGCTCACCGAGACCCCGGTGTCGACAAAAACTCTGTGAACGAGCTTGTTTGCCACCCCGGCTTGCATGACGATGGCGTCCTGATGCGGTGTTATGGATGGCACTGGATCGGCATCGGAGAAGGTATCGCCTCTTCCTTCCTGAGGCGTTTGTTGGCGGGCTCTCCCGAGGTGGGGCTCCGACACTCTGCCTTGAGAGAGGATTTAATCTTCCCCACTGGCAGGGCAGTGATGGTAGTGATGACTAGGGATGCAAATGTTTTGGTTCGGTTCGAGTAGTTAAAATTTTTGAACCGAAACCGACAAGTCAGGTATTATATTTTAGTAACCGAAATTGAACCAAAAATTTTGGTTACCCGATTTACGGTTACCCGAAAATTTCGAGTACCCGCGGATCGGTTTACGGTTAACCATTTTAAGCTCATTTGTAATTTGTTACTTTGATTTCACTTATATAACATGTAATAAATCATATAATAAGATTAAACAGTTAAACACCATGTCATGTAAGTGACAATCATATTAAAAACTATTGTTCAACCGTTACAATAAAACATAAAGCCATACACATTGTTCAGTAAACACAAAGGGAAAAAATCATTGACAAAAGGAAAATATAAAGAAACAAAAATCTTCAAAGTGGTCATTCTTTAAAATCATTCCAATTTAAATCAAAAAGAGAAGCACACTTGTTCTCAGTGTCTTTCATTTAACCAATAACAATTTATTAGATAAATATATTGTGAAATTATTAGTTTTTTTATATACATATATACAATTAATATAAATTATTGAATTATACTAATATATTCGGTTCGGTTCGGGTACCCACGGTTTCTTAAAATTACTAACCAAAACTGAACCGAAATAAATCGGTTTCTTCAGTTTCGGTTTTTTCGGTTATCGATTTTTCGATTATCGGTTTTTCGGTTTCGGATCGGGCGGTTCGGCTCAGTTTTTTGGTTTTCCGTTTTGCTTTTTACACCCCTAGACTGATGACACCATCATACTGAGGCTCCTCATCGTCCTCGGGGTCCTGTCTCGGCTTCTTCTCGGCAGGGGGAGCACAGTTTGACTTCCCCTGCTTCTGTTTTTTCTTGTGCTGCCGCCGGTCTTGATATCTCTTCAAGGCTCCGGTCTAGACTAGAGCCTTGATGTCAGAAGCTAGGTTCCTGCACTCCTCGGTATCATGTCCATAATCTTCGTGGAATGCGCAGTACTTGTCCTGACTCTGCCGTTTGGACGACTTCACCATGGACTTCGGCATTTTGAACATCTCTGAGTGAAGTTCGTAAATCTCCGCTCTTGGCTTTGATAGCGGAGTGAGCTGAGGCTGGGGCTTTTGTTGATCAGGACGGGGCCCAAGCCTGGACTGTAGAGGTCCACATTGTAGCCTTTCGAAGGCACTCCGTGGACCTCGGCCCTGATCGCCACGATCCTCATTCTTTCTTTTTTCATCTTGGACATTGTCCAAGGTTCTCTTCCTCCGATCCGCTTCATCAACTCGCGCGAACTGGTCGGCAATATGCCACTTCTCTTGGGTTGTTTGCAAATTTCATTTGACGAGCTCTTTGTATAGCGCTCCGGGTAAAATGCCGTTCTGGAACGCCGGGATGACAAGCAAGTCGTTAATGTCATCGACTTGCAGGCACTGCTGGTTGAACCTCTTCATAAAGTCAATGATCTTCTCATCGCAACCCTGCCGAATTGATAGAGCTGGGCCGAGGTGGCCCGAGCTTCGGCTTTTTGGAAGAACCAACGGCGGAACGCCGCCATCAAATCATTATATGATCTGATACTGCCATGGGGCATGCTATCAAACCATCTCCAGGCGTTTCCGACCAAAAGCTCGAGAAATAGCTTACACGTGTGAACCTCGTTTAGATATTGGTTTATCATGTTGTATTGATATCTCCCGAGAAAATCGTGAGGGTCGGCAAGGCCATCGTAAGACAACGTCGGTAGTTGTTGGGGAGAGGAATCTGGACGATGTCATCAGAGAAAGGGGTACAGAGGGCTCTGTAGACTTCAAACCTTCCTTGGTGATTCACTGCCGAGGCATGAGATCGGCGGGGCGAATTGTTTCCTCCTCGATGACCACCATGGTGGTGTGATGATCTAGGAGGAGGTGGATTGTTCCGGGAGGCCTCATACCATTGGATGTCGGCCCTGGGGGTGACGGCTCGGGATTCCTCACTCAGGACGTGGCTTCGGCCTCCCTTTCCCGAGCTCGTGTTTGATCTCGGCCCCGGCGGAGGAAATCCATGAACTCCGCCTGCCTCTCTTCGAGGAAGTTGCGAACAGCCTCATTGAGATCGGGTTGCTCAGCCTCTTGGTTCATCCTCCGAGTCTGGGAAGGCTCAGGTCCTCTTCCCTCTGGGCCCAAGGTGTCACCTTGCTCATCCAGAGTCTCTAATCTCCCGAAGATTAGACCGTGGGCAGGGCGTTTGTCTTGCCGGCGGCTAGGTCCGGCTCCTCCTCTGCCATTGTTGCTTGCATGGTTGGTATTCGAGCGGGTGATTGCCATCGTGTATCTACCTAGAACTTGTAAATCACAAAATTTCTAGATTCCCACGGGTGGCGCCAGTGATCGATCCTAAGTTTGTAGGTAGATTAAATGGAAATGCACAAGAATAAGAATACCGGGGAATTAACGTGGTTCAATCTACTGAGGTAGATCTACATCCACAAGGAAAGGGGAAAATAGTTTATTACCTTTAGTATGCAAGAAGGACTCGCAGGCTAAGTAGGCCCATTAGTGCGAGTTGGTCCAGCCCACAAGTCCATTTGGAGTAACCGCATAAATCGTGGAGTAATGGATGGCGTAGATGGAGATCGTGGGTGGATTAGGGCTGATTCAGTGTAACCAACGGTAATGGGAGGACATCATGGCGGATAACTCGGAATCGCCCAAGTTTTGAGTGCTTTAACACATCACCTCGGCAGTGCCGAGGTGCCGGACTCCTTGTCTGTCCCGAAGTGTCAACACTTCAATGGACTAAGCTTTCCCCGAGCTGACTGCATGATGCCGGATTGAAGTGTATTGCCGAACTGGACAGTAGCTGGGAAGGATCGAACCACTCCAGGCCTTGTTATTAATGGGCCCAAATCTATTGTACCTCCTAATTGGGACTAGTGGTTGGGCTGTACCCCATCAGAATTCAAATGGAAAATCTTCATCCTAATTAAATCGACAATTATTTTATTTATATTAAATCTTTGACTATACGTACCATTACTTTTTGTCATCAAATCGCAAGTGCTTTATTATTGTAATAAATTATCTATCCGAAAAGAAAAAAACAGAGAAATTAAAAATGAAAGTATTTTTGGTATTAATTGACGACTGTAAATCCACTAGACGCCCCAGTAAAATACTTTACCGGAGCGTCTACCGCAGTCTTAAACGACCCGAAATGTCTCAGTCGATAGACCCCCTCAGTCGCCTCCTTCGGCACATCCCACTCAATAGTGGCAAGTCCATACGTGCTATCCGAACTATACAAGGGGCCGTCCCACTTAAAGTAAAGGCAAAAATCATCATCATCAAAAACGGGTATCCATTTTTCGCCTTGTTGCATTTCAACAACCGCGAAAGTGCCTTCGGTGAGTAGATCGTATCTAGGATTTGCACTCCAAAATGTAGCATTCACCCTATCCCCTGCCTTTAAGGTGCCACCCTTCGTGTCGAGTTTTATGTCGCCAAATTTCACTCCCGGTGGAGGAGAGTCCCCCGTCGGGTCTTGTAAGAGGCTCAATTGCACCGAGGAGAGATCGGGAGGTGATGGACTTTTAACGATGTTTCCATCGCCTTCCGCCATTGCTTGAGCTAGCTTCTTGAATTCCTGGATGTAAGCGGATAGCGTATGTGGGCTGTAGAGTGTTGACGCGGCCTGTCCAGTCAATTCATTATTATATCCGATGGCGTTTACTTTGAATGACATCCATATCTTCTAAATAGTCATATTTCTTTATGTTTATCAATGCACCGAAACCTAATACTGGTTTTAATATATAATTTTGAAAGATTTTTTCTTTTACGGGATACAATGAGTGATATACTATCACGTAAAAGAAAAAAGATTTCAAAATTACACTTTAAAACTCGTACTAAATTTCGATAGAAAAACGTACATTGATTGACATAAATAAACAAGACTATTTAGTAGAGATGTAAGCAATATTATATTTATGACATACGCTACAAGATTCGAGCCAAAATTATTTTACACATCATACACAAACTATGAAGTACTAATTTACACAAACAATGAAGTACTAATTAAAACGTACGGTCGGTCTATACATACTGAAGAGAAATGATATGTCACTCACCTCGTAGCGTTGCTGTTCGTACTCTTCGAACGTAGCTATATACTGCGAATACGTGTTCGTTAACCCGGCTATGACGACTCGAGTGCTGTCGTCGAACTCCCCCTTCCCGTAGCTGATTAGCGTCTCCTTAACCGCCTCTCGAAGTCGTCTGCCAGCCATAGTTGTGAACTCTGCTTGTACAGAGTCAAGTACATATATCAACAAAAACTAGCCATATTAAGTAAATCAAGAATATATCCAAGTCTTGTGACCTGGTGATAATAAGTGGTGATATTAACGATCTTTTAGTAAGAGGTCTTGAGTTCGATTCCCACTATCAACATTGAGCGTGAATTCAACTAATTTTTTTTATTTTTTTTTTTAAAGTAAATCAAGAACATAATTCTGAAGAGAGAAGACCTCCTGGTACAGACAGTAACACCAATTTCCCCACCCTCAGAATTTGAATTGGCACTACTGCTGGCTGCAACATTTATAGTTCAAATATTATCAATATAATTTTAAAAAAAAATTGTTGATTTTAATATTCTTAATTGATTATGTAAATTATTATTACCGCCCAAGCATAAGGCCAAAACATTTCCCCTGTAGAGAGAAGCACAGCCTTGGGCTTATGGCATTCCACTTGATATTCACTTGGTTCCTTTATTGCATCCCTCACTTTCTTCCAGAATTCATTTATCTGTTCACTTGACGTCTCGTCTCTTGTGAGGTATAAAATAATAAAATGCTTAATTAATTTAGGTCCGACCTCACCTCGGTATCACCTTGCTGAAAACCGAAAGCGCCGGGTCCATCGGTAGTCCCCGCGGCGAAACCGGGACCCAGCGCAGCAGGGCACGTTCTCACCACGCGCTTATCATCCAGCACGACTTCGACGTCCGTAAAATTCACGTATAGCTGCCGGAAATCGATCTTTCCGGCAACTTCATCGCTAGCGGAGGTGAACAACTCCACAGCCTTCTCAAATTGCCTCTCGCCGATTATCTTAGTGCTCAATATCTCATCCGGATACCTACATAGCAACAAAAAAAATCATAAAATGAAATAGCTTAATTACTACTATCTTCATCCAATCTGATTAGTGTCATTTGAACTTTTGGCATGTTCTACTATTAGTCTCATTTTTTAATTTGGCAAAAAATACATGACAACAATTAAGTATCTCTCCCCATAATTAATTATAACCACATATATTCACTTTCATCGGTTTGTGTATCGTGCCAAAAACAAATGGGACTAATCCCATGGATGGAGGTAGTACTCCCTTCGTTCCCTCTGAAATGGCTTGTTTGTTTTTTTAACTTTTCGGATACGCATTTTCACTGTTGCCGAAAACGAGTTTTACAATATCGTTTTGATGTTTTTTCTTCTATAAAGATACTATGGCAACGATATTGTAAAATTCGTATTTGGCAGCGGTGGAAATGCGTGTCCGAAAAGTTAAAAGGGCAAACATGTCATTTCGAAGGGAATAGAGAGAGTATATAATTAATTGGTGAAATGTCGAGAATACCCCGGACCACGGCCGACGCAGAGCTGATCATTGCCATGGCAAGAAGAGTGATTGAAGTCGCATGGCTTTCCACTGTCTAAGCAAAAAGCTCCCAACACATTAGGGCTCACATCTCCAACATTTGATTGACAAAATGCCCCTACGAATCTCGACCCATCGTTCTTTCTCACCTTCGAATCCCGGCTACCGGCTTCCGAGCACGACTCGCCTCCGGTAGCCTTCACCCTCAACGCTCGCTTCATCAGCTCGCGTGAGGCCTTGAGGAGTCTTCTATGGCGGCTGGCCTTGGCGGAGGTATTGGAGCTGGTCGAAGCGAACCAGTCCTCGAAGAATCTAGCGGCGGCACCTTTGTTGTCACCGCTGATTAGCCTGTTGTCTCTACTCATGGAGGTTCCATGAGTAGAGAACCAGTTGAAAGAGCCTATGCTCTTTCCACTGGCTTCGTCGACAAACTTAAGGAGCGTCATCTCCTTGTCGACGTTGCTCCGGTATTTTGCCCTCTGCTCGGGAGGGTTGAAGAGGTACGCGCTCGGGCTCCTGTTTATTCCGGCCTTCTCTACTTCCCCTGCAAGGAACGATCTTCGTTGAAACTTAAACGGAAAAAAAAGAACAAGATTTTCTAGCAAAAGAAGAAGAAAAACCTGTGTTGATGAACATTGAACCAGGCTTGAGAGTTTCGTGAGCTTGGACGATGCTGAGCTCGATCGCACTGACAATGGCGTCGAATGACTGCGTAACGAAACCAAGTGAAGTTACAGAGTAAGTGACGTACTGAAGATAGCCTCCTGGCCCAGCATGGGTGTGGGTCCCACTTATCGCCACGTTGTCTTCGTTGTACATCTCACCATACCTTTGAATAATAATGATAATAATATAATAGCCTTTTTTGGTACAAAATGGACGCATTAACACGCATTCGAGACCACTCGAACTCCTAACTTTAATTAAAAGATAATTCGAGCCTTGTGGCCTAGTGGCAACGGGTGGTGATATTAGGGATCTCTTTGTGAGAGGTTTTGAGTACGATTCCCACCACCAATGTTGGTGTGTAGTTAATAATGGTATTATTATTTGGCGCGGGCCAACTTATGGATTCGGCCAATTTTTTTTTTTTTTTTTAAAAAAAAACTTTAATTAAAGGATAAATACATTGCTTGATAATTGAGTTGTGCTTGGTCGTTGCAAAGTTTGATATACTTGGGATGTGCTTTAATTTGGGCGATGAACACTATAATGACTTGGCAAATGTCTAGATTGGCTTGTACTACCTCAATCTCATGTTAATTAGTTATATTGATTTTTATACGTATTTTAATCGAAATTTAATACGGGTTTTTTATATTATTTTCAAATAATTTTTTTTATTGGATAATATGAATGTTATAGTATTCCGTAAAAGAAAAATTATTTTAAAATGATATTTTAAAACTCATACTAATTTTTAGTAAAAAATGCATACAAAAGTCAAGAAAGTTAATTAACATTATATGAAGGTAGTATATATGGACATACATAGTGCAATTTATGTCAAAATGGTGTGGCCTCCTAACGCTAAACAACGTCTTTTAGTATTAATACCGAAACTTCGGTTTACGTGTATGTTGACCTAACGATGATGATGAGATTAATGCGCGAAAGCATGAAATAAAAATTCTGATAAAGGTCTCAAGTGTTCAAAATCCTCGTATTTATTTCATGTAAAAATAAATACTAGTACCTTGATTTTAGCCTATCAAGCACTTTGATCGTGACAAGTTGCGAGGCCATCCCGGCGTCGAGGTTAACGAAGGCGATGCGGGGGCCGCCTCGGAGGATGTCAGCGACGATGAAGGCCCGTGCGCGAAGTCGGAAATGCACGCCTCCGGTGACTTGCTCCATGTTAGCATATCCCATCATGTTGACTCCGGCGGCGGGGCCCGTCATGTCGTAGCTCCCCACCCCGATCAAGTAGCCTCCATTAGCGACCGCGAAGAAGCTGATAAAGGCATGGAAGACTATACTTAGAGCTCGATGATTGTGCATTATTCTTACCGTGTAACACAGTAATTGCATTTGAATATATAGCAAGGCCGAGTGTAGTGTAGTGTAGTATAGTGTGCATGGCATTTGCTATGCTATCTTGTTTTCAGCGTAGCATTAGTTGCGGCAACAATATATGCCCTTAGTTTTATCCGAATTTGATTGGGATTTTGGGGGTTTTGTCTATTTTGATTAAAACAAAAATAATGCAAATTAGAGAGTATCAACTTTAGTTACAATCTAGCCGCTTTTCAGTGTGAAGAAGTTTGGTTCGATTTATTGATGAGTTTGAAAATCCTCCCTTCGTTCCGGCTGATACGGCATGTTTGTTTTTTGATTTTTCTGATACATATTTCCACCGAAACCTAATACGAATTTACAATATCGTTTTAAAAAAAATTATTTCTTTTACGGGATTTTGTGAGGGTCGTAGTAGCACGCATAAGAAAAAAAAACTTCAAAACGATAAGTAAAAATCGTACTAAACTTAGATGGGAAATACGTGCCAAAAAAGTCAAAAAACATCGGCAGAGATTACGCGATATACGCCTCAATTTAAATAAATTCTTTAAATGATTGAAAATTTATACTCATCCTTAAGATAAAATTATTTCCTCTGTTTACGTGATGCCAAGAAACAATTTGTACCAAAATTAATAACATTAATCCATATGTAACCAAAGATGAAAGTATTTATAGTACTATGATATGATGTACTACACTAGAAAAAAACACGGGGTCACCGACGGACGAAATCCGTCGGTGACCATCATTTTTTCATCGGTCACACGGTCACCGATGGATTTCCGTCGCAGACCGACGGTCGATAAAATGCTCGTCGGTGATCGAGTCACCGATGGAAAAATTGTCCGTCTCTGATCACCGACGGCAACACCGACGGACGATCCGTCTCTGACGTCGGTCGTCGGCTGCATTTTCCCGACACAAGTCCGTCGTTTTGC
>JAOWBJ010030113.1:0-10726 GCA_028566335.1 Monarda citriodora
ACGGAGAAATTAGTGTAATACGCGTTTTGTGTGTCTGATAAATAAAAAGGAAAAAAATAAGACAAATAACAAGAAAAAAAACACACATGTAATACTAGCATTTAAAAAAAAATCATGTGATCACCTTTTATAAGCAGCACGCACATTCAATTGACCGATTGTTTTAAGAAAAAAAAGTTTTATATGAAACTCAAATTATAAGAAAACCAGTGAACAAATACAAAAAAAATGCTCCTTTTTGAAAGACGGATGCGAAAACTACCCATTTTCATATTTTATTCTGATGTGTCTTTTTTTAATATATAAGTGGGTCTCATGTATTTTATAAAAGTAAATGTATGTATCAGTGTATTTGTATTTGTTTTATAGCGATTATTTTTTTCGTGCATGCAAATGCACTGCAATTGAATGCGTGGAACAATTTTTTTTCCTCTGTGAAATTAAATGTGATTACCAACCATGGTCATAATTTTATTTTGGTTTGTGTTCTATTCAAACAAGTTCAATAAATATGTTCAATTTGGTGAGCAAGCCGTGTATGTCACTTTACATGTCATTTTTCACTTGTTTTTTTTATTTATTTATGTGTCAAATTTGATTATTTATGAATTCATTAATTTTATGTTTTAATACCGTATAATTTACAATATTAATAAATGGTGACTTGTTAATCCATTATAGTATACATCCTAATATTTGAGAATATAATTTAATAAATACCTCGCCGAAGAAGACAATGAGTAGAAATTCCGCCGTTGACCGGCGTGACTTGTTAATCCATTATAGTATACAGTCCTGTCAAGGATGCAAAGAGGCATAGTGGAAATGATCAAGAAAGACCGGCTGACACGGAGCGGAGCGACTACCTCTCGCGGTCTTGTCAGCAAGGGAGAAGGGCAGATGACTGTGGCTATACCCACAACAAAGGGTATCTCAATGGAAGAGCCACAACCAAGAAATGTTAATACTGAAAGTTGTGCTGTCAAAACCGTTCAAGCATCACTCTCTCGGGATATTCCACAAGAAGTCTCTGCACCTGCTGTAAAACCTCCAGTTGCTCGACAGATTGAGTTTGTAGATGATAATGTGGAAGAGATTGATGATGCTGAACTCGAAAAGGAGATTGAAGCAGCCCGTCTAGAGGTCTCAAAGGAACCTGTTACTGAACCTGCTCATGTAACGACTGCTGTCATTGAGCATTTACAGGAGACTCCTGCCAAGCGGAAGAGAAATGAAGAAAAGTCTGAATTCTCAATGAAGAAGGCTAGGCGAGATGCGGCTCAAGAAGCGAAGTCAAAACGGGCAAGAGCTGAATTAAGAGGAATAACAGAACAAGAATTTTATACATGTTCAACACTTCTATTCAAAGAGAACTGTATTCGTCTTGTGCCTCAGGACAGAAATGAGAGAAATGCTGTAGAATTGTTCTCACAAGAAACAGTAGTTGAGAACATGATTACCAAAGTGCACAAGAGTCAGAAGACCAAAGAGGAAAAGGAAGTGATAATGGAAGCCCTGAATAGCCTTAAGGTGGTGTTTAAAGAAGAAGATATTGGGAAATTCTATATAAATCTGGAAGCGAAGGTCACCACTCGCTCTGCCAAAGACACACAGGAATTCTTGACTTCTCACTTTATTCAAGATGTAGTAGCATTTGTGCCAGCTGAGGATATGGAAATGTGGAAAGAGGCAAAATATAGGTTTTAGCAACTCCATCATCAATTGGGTATCTACAATACAATTCGACCTCAGATCGGATTTGTAGCCATGATGAAAGAATATTATCCTACTCTCTGGGGAAAGATCCTCAACCTGTCTTACCGGGGATCGAAGAACCGGTAGCTCTCTGTGATAGCAAACTGTCTTACCGGGGACTGAAGAACCGGTAGCTAAACTTCGTTAAGCGCCTTGTCTTACCGGGGACTGAAGTACCGGTAGCTATCGTTGATTAGCGAACCGTCTTACCGGGGATAGAAGAACCGGTAGCTAACTTTGTTAGTGAAATTTATTCCTAGTTTGGAAGAGAGTGGATGTAGGAGAATTGCTCCGAACCACTATAATTCCTTGTGTCATCTTCTCCTTGCTTTATTTCCATTCCGTCTTTACTGCTTTAATTATTGCATATTGCACACACTCACTTAAGCAAACAAAGACTTTCCATAAAGAGAAAAGAGGTTTTCTTAAAAAGCACTTTATCGCTCACCACATTTCGCACGCTTAAGCTCTGAGGGAGCGATCTTTGTAACCACAGTTGCAAAGGTTGCTCAGTCACATCTTGGGTAATTTCGCTAAGAGGGGATATTATTATAAAGATTAATTAACCTGCAAAAAGAGGACAAATCCTCTACACACGTATTTACCCCCTCCCCTACGTGTGTCAGTGCTTTCCAGGCCAACACCGAGCAAGATCGCCAAGAAGACTTGAGATGCCGAGGTGGTAGAGCATCCCGGTCTCGGGGTCGTGGAAAGAAACCTATGGGCTCTACTTCCCGGGGTGGTAATGCTGGAGGAGCCGGAGCCGGAGCCGGTAGAGGAGTCTTCAACTTAGATGCTCTTTTGCAGGCTGAAAAGCCCGAAGACTTTGCCGATAAATGGTTGTACTGTAGTAAGCCTAAGGGCCCTCCTGCATCTTAAAATAAACATTATGTAATAGATGTAGATCGGTATATATGTATACTTCTTTCATTGTGAATAAAATATTTTTGTTTTTGCCATTGTGAATAAGAAATTTATTTTTTTATTCAACTTAAGAACTTCGGCTTTAATAGGGTAGTGAACATCTTATACCGAAGTGAATTTGTCCTTATTTGGCGAGTTTTATCGCTAGGAACAGACTTCCTTACGTGCGTTTGAACGGAGTCACTCAAAGTGGGGACTGCGGTATTTATACTTCGTTTTAAACGAAATGCTTATTTACCATTAACCTTGACAATGTAGTCTAGTCTTATACCTTCTATGGAAGATTTGACCCACTATTCTCTTCGGTAGATTCTCAAAAAGGGGGCCAGACTTTTGAAATTAAATTATGATTGTTACGTATAAATGGGACTTCGGACACATGCATGAATGAATGATTAACTTAGAAAATTAAAAGACGGACTTTATAAAGAATAGATAAATGACCGTAAAGGTAAACGAAGTTTACATAAAAGAGATGACCGAACTACAAAAAGACCGGACTGAAAAGATATGATCGAACTAGAAAAAGACCGGACTGAAAAAACATGACCGAACTACAATACGACTGGACTTACATGGACGGACGACCGAACTGACATAGCCCATCTATACATAGTATCTCTTGAGGTTTGAAATATGCCAAGTTTGGGGAATTTGTTCACCGGACATGTAAGCTAATTTGTATGACCCTTTGCCGAGAACTCTGCTGACCCGATATGGCCCCTCCCAAGTGGCTTCGAGTTTGATGAGCTTCTCTGCTCGGCTCACTTCGTTATTTCTTAGTACGAGATCATCCACTTGGAATTGCTGAGTTTTCAACCTTTGGTTGTAATACTGGGCTACTTGCTGCTTGTATTGAGCTTCCTTTATAAAGGCAAGCTCCCTCTTTTCTTCGGCGAGGTCGAGTTCGGCCCGGAGTCCTTCATCATTTGCTTCAATTGAGAAGTTTAGCGTGCGATGACTGGGCATGCCAATTTCGACCGGAATCACTGCTTCAGTGCTGTATACTAGGTTGTACGGTGTTTCGCCATTCGAAGTTCTTGGAGTAGTTCGGTACGACCATAAAACTTGTGGGAGGTTTTCTACCCACAGTTCTTTGGCTCGATCTAGCCGAGTTTTTATCCCCTTCACTATGGTGCGGTTTGTGACTTCGGTCTGACCGTTGGCTTGTGGGTGAGGGACCGAAGTGAACTGTTGCTGAATCTTCAATTCTTGGCACAATTCCCTAAACTTCTTGTCCGTGAACTGAGTTCCATTGTCCGAGACGAGGACATGAGGTATACCGAAGCGGCAGACTATGTTTTTCCATACGAAGTCGAAAGCATTTGTACTGGTTATCTTGGCCAATGGTTCGGCCTCAACCCACTTCGTAAAGTAGTCTATAGCTACAATTAAAAATTGCAGCTGCCTTGGTGCTTTCTCCAATGGTACCATGATGTCTATGCCCCATTGCATGAAAGGCCATGGACTCTGCATGGTGGATAGATCGGTCTGCGGCAACCTTGGGACGTTGGCATGAATCTGACACTTCGGACATTTTTTGACGAGGATGACTGCGTCTTGAACAAGGGTTGACCAATAATATCCCCATCTCATCTCTTTTTTTGGCTAAGGTTCTGGCTCCATATGACTTCCGCAAGATCCTTCGTGGACTTCTCTTAGGACATAATCCGCCTCATTGAGTCCTATGCATCTTAGTAACGGTTGCAGATAGGACTTTCTGTAGAGGGTTCCTTGGTGAAGTTCGTACCGAAGTGATATGCATAGTATTTTCCTTGCCTCGAGCTTATCTTTGGGTAGTTGTCCCTTGTCCAGATACTCTAATACGGGGGTCATCCAGTTCGGTGTGTTTGTCACCATTTGCACTTCGGTTGCATTTTCGATGCTTCTGTGCAGTAGTTCTTCCACTTTAGAACTGTGAGATGACGTCAATTTACTTAGGTATCTGCTCGGTTATTTTGTGCCCTAGGGATGCGAGTTATTTGGAAATAAGAGAGAGTTTGTTGGAGATTTCGAACTTTTTCCAGGTGTTTCTTCATCTTCTCCCCTCGGGTTTCACTTGTACCCATTATGTGGCCCACTATGACTTGTGAGTCGTTGTGAATCTTTATGGATTTGATATGAAGGCTTTGAGCCAATCAGAGCCCGGCTAGGAGCGCTTCATACTCTGCTTCATTATTTGTGGTAGGGAATTTGAACCGAAGTGAGTAAGTCACTTCGTGCCCATCCGGTGCAATGAGTAGAATGCCCGCTCCGCTTCCCGTTTTGCCCGAAGCTCCATCCACATATCCCGTCCAGCAGTTCGGCAGCTCCATTTCGGGAACCTCGGGGACTTTATCTTCCATTTCGGTATCTGCCGGAGTGGTCTGTTCGAATTTAGCTTCAACTAGGAAACCAGCTAAAGTTGTCCCTTTATGGCCTTCTGAGGTAGGTACTCAATGGAATGTTCACCCAACTCGATATCCCACTTAGATATTCTACCTGATGCTTCGGGATTAGTCAAAACTTGCCGAAGTGGGAGATCAGTTAGGACACGTATTATATGAGCGTGAAAGTATGGCCGCAATCTTCTTGCCGCGTTCACTAAGGCCAATGTTATTTTCTCCAAAGACTGATATCTCGTCTCTGGACCTCTAAGAACACAGCTTATGAAATATATGGGATGTTGACGCCGACCATCTTCTCGTACAAGCACTGCACTGATCGTTTCATCCGAGGCTGCCAAGTACAAAGAAAAAGCTTCGGCTTCTTTGGGTACAGACAACACATGGAGTTCGACCAAGTATCTTTTGAGCTTTTCAAAATATTTCTTGTCTGATTCTCCCTACTCGAACTTCGGGGCCTTCTTCCATATCTTGAAGAAGGACAACTGTTTTTCAGCCGATTGAGAGAGGAAACGATTCAGTGCGGCTAAGCATCCAGTCAGTCTTTACACGTCTCGGATCGAGTTCGGCATAGCCATGTTTTGGATGACTTGGACTTTTGCCGGATTGGCATTGAGTCCCTCTTTTGATACCCAACACCCTAGAAATTTCCCTGAGTCTACCAAGAACGTATATTTCTGGGGATTAAGTTTGAGGTTGGCATTCCAGAGTACATCGAGAGTTGTTTTGAGGTTGTCTACACCTTCAGAAATGCTTTTTCTTTTGACGATGATATCATCGACGTACACTTCAACTATCTTGCCGATATGATGCTAGAATAATTTGTCCACCATCCTTTGATTTGTAGCTCATGCGTTTTTCAATCCGAACGACATCTTTTTGTAAGCGAAAATGCTGAAGTCAGTGATAAAGGCAGTTTTGGAAGCATCCTCTTCATTCATTAAAACTTGATGATAGCCTTTGTACAGATCAAGAAAACTAAAAATTTCGGAACCTACTAAGGCTTCAATTTTTTGTCTATGTTGGGAAGTGGATAACAATCTTTTGGACAGTGCTTGTTTAGATCTGTATAATCTATGCACATCCGTCACCCCTTCCTTTTTCTTGATCATTAATGGATTGGCTATCCATGTTGGGTACTTTACTTCGAAGAGGACTTTGGCATTCAGCAGCTGGTGGACTTCGTCGCGAATGACTTGGTTTCTGTCTGCGGCGAAGAGTCTTTGCTTTTGTCTTACAGGCCGGACTGCGGGATCAATATTTAGCCGGTGTGTAATTATGTCCGAAGACACTCCCGTCATGTCCAGCGGAGACCATGCAAAGACATCTCGATAAGCCATGAGGAGTTGAATCGTCTGATTCCGGAACTCAGTCGTTCCGGCAAAGCCAATTTTGACAGTCCGAGTAAGGTCGTCTTCGTATAGTTGCACTTCCATTGAGTTCGGCCCGACTGTACTTCGTCTATTTCCAACTCCTCAGGCTGCTGCGATTGCTATGCTTAATAATGCCGAACTAAAGGTTCGACATTTTTTAGAGCAATTTGCATGCATTCCTTTGCACTCTTTTGGTCTCCTCGGATAGATGATATCACCTCTTAGTAGGGATTTTGACCATTAAGTGGTATGTCGTACATATCGCCCGGAATGCATTGAGCCAGTCCTTCCCGAGAATGATATTGTACGGAGATCGAGCTTTTACTATGAAGAACTCGATCACCGCAGTGGAACTGGTGGGGGGCCTCCCTACAGTGACGGGAAGGCTGATCATTCCCTCCGGGCAGGTATCTTCTTGTGCGAAGCTCTTTAGAGGGAATGAGGCCGGATTCAGGCGGGCAGGATCAATTTCCAGCTTGTCGAACCATTCTTTGAAGAGAATGCTGACTGAAGCGCCAGTGTCCACAAATACTCTGTGGATGAGCTTGTCCGCCACCCCGGCTTGGATGACGATAGCGTCTTGGTGTGGCGTGATGGCCGGCACCGGATCCGCATTAGAGAAGGTAATGACTTCCTTCTTCCCTTGGCATTTGTGAGTCAGCTCTTCTTGGTTCGAGCTCCGGTACTCCGCCTTTAGTGACAACTTCGTCTTCCCGGCTAGGAGAGCGTCAATAGTCTGGATCACTCCGTCATATTGGAGTTCGTCATCATCTCCCTCGGGATCCTGTTGCTTTTGCTTTTTGTCATTTGGGGGAGCGCAGTTCGTCTTCCCCTGTCTTTTCTTTCTGGCTTGCTGTCGCCGATCCTGATATTTTTTCAATGCTCCCACTTTCACAAGAGCATCGATATCCGCAGCCAGGTTGCGGCATTCTTCTTTGTCATGACCGTGGTCTTCATGAAAGAAGCAGTATTTGTCCTGACTTCGGCGTGCCGCCGACTTCGTCATCGGCTTTGGTATTTCGAACATCGCTGAGTGAAGTTCGAAAATTTCCACCCTTGACTTAGTCAGTGGCATGTATTGAGGTTGGGGCTTCTCCGGATTAGGACGAGGTCCTAGTCTGGACTGTATCGGCGTCCTCTGGAGTCTGTCAAAGGCGCTCCGAGGAGGGCGCCCTTGGTCGCCGCGATCCTCATTTTTTTTCTTGTCACCCCGGGCCGAACTGTCCAGGGTTCTCTTTCTCCGGTCTGCCTCATCAGCTCGGGCGAACTGATCCGCAATGTCCCACATTTCCTGTGTGGTTTGCGGATTGCTTTTAACGAGCTCTTTGTAAAGAGCTCCTGGTAGAATTCCATTTTGGAATACCAAGATCACAAGTGGATCATTAATTTCACATACTTGGAGCATTACTGGTTGAACCTCGTCATGAAGTCGTTGATCTTCTCGTCGCGACCCTGACTGATTGACAATAGTTGTGCCGAAGTGGCTCGGGCTTCGGCCTTTTGAAAGAACCTTCTGTGGAAGGCTGTCATCAAATCTCCATATGATCTGATACTGCCATGGGGCAGGCTATCAAACCATCTCCTTGCGTTCCCGATGAGCAATTCCGGGAACAACTTGCACATGTGCTCCTCATTGATGCGCTGATTGACCATGTTATATTGAAACCATCCAAGGAAATCATGGTGGTCCACTAAACCGTCATAGGACAGTGGGGGGACTTTGTAGTTGTTAGGGAGAGGAGTTTGGACTATGTCGTCCGAAAAGGGAGTCCGGATTGCTCCGTACAATTCGAACTGCAGAGATACGAGTCCGTGGTGGTGATCGGCTATGCTCATGATGCGCACTCCGGTGGCGGGAGGCGCGTTCACTTCGGTGACCTTCGTGCCTCGAATGATAGGAGGAGGCTTCGGTCTCCCTTTCACGATTACGGGGCGGATTCTGCCCCCTTTCACGATAACGGGGCGGATTCTGCCCCCTTTCACGATCACGGGGCGGATTTTGCCCCCTTCGTAGGAATTCGAGGAATTCGTCCTGCTTTTCCTCTAGGAACCGCTTAACAGCCTCATCAAAATTGGGCTGTTCGTGCGGTTTTGTCCTCTGGCTTTCAGTTGGATCAGTCATGTCTTCTCGAGAGATGGGAGTAGGATTCCTCTCGTTATGAACAGGTTCCTTCCCTACTCTATGACTGAGACCAGCTCCTCCATGTCCGTTGCGGTTGCGGTTGCGGATAGCGTCGGTTCTTCTTGTCATCTTGCATCGGTAGTAGAAAACTCGTGGATCACAGAATTTCGATTCCCACAGACGGCGCCAGTGATAGATTCCGACTTTTCTTGAGGCATATAAAACGACAAAAATGAAAGTAAATGAAGAACACAAGGTTTACGTGGCTCGATTTACTTTGTATAAATCTACGTTCACGGGAGAAAAATAACTTGTTTTGTGTATTACTTGGGGGTGCAGATTACAATAATAGCTTATAACCCTTCTCTATTCAACCTATGTGCTATTTATACACAAGAGTAATGGGTTTGGGCTCGCAGGCCCAATAAGAGTGTGTGTAACTGCTTCAAAGTAGTTACTGGCGGTTGAATAGAACGTGGGTAGTGTAGTGTGTGCATGTGTGTAACTGCATGTAAGTGACTGCTTATAACTGCGGATTGTGTATCGACAGAAAAGTTACAAGTCCATGACTGCTTGAAGCCGGAGTGAGCTGCTTTGCATCTCTTGTGCCAGAGCGTAGTCGCTAGTGGTTTGATTCGGTTTAGAGGCTTTGAACCGGAGTGCATGACCGAACTGCATTTGTTGCCGGATTGCAATGGATTGGACCAGTTTTTTCGAGCCTGCGCTGTTAACGGGCCGAATTAAATGGGCTTTTCCGCTGGGCTCGAGAGGTCTCGGTCCATATCCCATCATTGATTTCTTTGATATAAGTGTCATTTATCCTTTCTTGGAGTATTTTTTCTAGGGAATGCG
Source organism: Monarda citriodora (assembly GCA_028566335.1). Taxonomy (NCBI): domain Eukaryota; kingdom Viridiplantae; phylum Streptophyta; class Magnoliopsida; order Lamiales; family Lamiaceae; genus Monarda; species Monarda citriodora. Next base: position 9,411 of record JAOWBJ010030113.1, read on the forward strand.
AAGTCTTGTATTTCTCGACATGTATTATGAGGGTGTTTGGCTAAGTGGTGGGCGAGAGCTTTGGGTACCTGGCGTTTGAAAGGCAACTAGAGAAGAAAATTAGTCAGACATTAATAAACATCTTAATTGTTTTTTCTTTTGACTTCGTCTTCGACTTCGATTTTACGGCTCCGCTTACGTTCCGATTACTAATATAAAGATAATTGTAGTGACAACAATTTGGATTCTTTGGCTCGCTCCGGGCCTTCGGCTCCCCTCGCTCGACTCTTGACCATAGAAGAAGCGGCACAAAAAAAAATAAAACTAAAACATAAAAGGGCAAAAAAAGAAAAAAAAAATCTAGAAAAAATAAATAAAAGAAAGAAGCCAAGCATGTAAATGAATTATAACATTTAATAAGCCGTCCACACAATGTGAACGGCCCATGCAAGTTTTTGCCTATTATATATTACTGTCTCCATCTCATTTAAGTAGTCTTAGTTTAACTTAGCACAAGAATCAAGAAAAGTGAGATATGTGGTTGTAATTAATTCTGAGGAGAGAGAGTTAATTGTAACTAACATATTCTTTGTCATTTTAGGAAATATGACTAATAAATGAGATGTACCAAAATGGAAAATAAGACTACTTAAATGAGATGGAAATAGTACCATTTTTTTCTAGAGAGACTATACATTTTTTTCTTTTTTTATTTTTCCTCCCGTGATATGCAGACAATTTCATTTCAGTTTGCTGTGCTGTATTTGTAACAATAAACAAATTTACACATTTCCTTCAACTCATTAATTTGCAAAACATAGTCTATACTCTAATTTTAATCCATTAGATCCGAACTCTGGCAATTCAAATACTGCGTCTTATGCATGACTCCCTTTTCTATTTGGATTAATGTTGTTTAAATACACAACCTTTTGGTCATTTTTCGTTTTTACCACGATTTTCTGAAATAGCGTGTAAATTCATGACCTTTCAATGTTGTTCGATTTTTCCCTGAAATTCAAATTTTCCCAAATTGCAGCTGACATGGAGCCGAGATTGTATGCGTGGAAGTCGGACTTGTCAATACGAATTTCAGTAGAATCCGAGTCTTGTAGCCTAGTGGCAACATGTGGTGATATTAACGATCTCTTAGTTAGAGGTCCTGATTTCGATTCTCACCGCCAACATTTGGCGTGTGGTTAAAGTGAAATTATTATTTGGCACGGCCCGACTTGTGGTTTTGGTCAATTTTGAATAAAAAATACGAATTTTAGTAGAGAAGCGACGTCGTTTTTCCTTTTTTAATCATCGGACACGTTGACAAGTCCGGCTTCCAC
>JAOWBJ010030221.1:0-10724 GCA_028566335.1 Monarda citriodora
TTATACACATGGATATGCTAGGGTTGGGCTCGCAGGCCCAATAGGGTGGTCAGCAACTGCTTCATAGCAGTTGCTGGAGATTAAGAACGTGGGTAGTGATTGTGTTAGTACACGTCAACATTGAACAACCACTATTTGTACATGTATCGGAAAAAGATACAAGTATACCGCTTTGTACATTACTCCGGATATACCGGAGTGAATAGTACCGCGTTACTTATGCCCGAGCCGGAGTGGGCTGCTTGACTTGTACTGGGGAAGTTACTGGAGCCGGAGTAAGTTGGTATTTCTTGTACGCGACCGGACCCGGAAAGAGCGCATTTGCTGAATGAGTTGATTTGGTTTGGGAGATCTGGACCGGAGTGCATTACCAAACTGCGACCGTAATGAGTTGGACCGATTCTCTCGAGCCTATTGTTGTTAATGGGCCAAATTAACTGGGCCTCTTCATTGGACTCGAGGGTTTTGGGCCATATCCCATCACTACCCCTCCCAAAAAGGAGACAAACTCCTCCCCACAACCATGACAGAGAGACCGAAGCATCCTCCCACCACTCGAGGCATGACGGTCACCCGAGTGAGCATGCTTCCCACCACTGAAGTGCGCAAAACGAACATAACTCCACCCCGCCTCGTAATCACATTCCCGCAGTCCAGAATGACGGATTCGCCATGTACGGTGCACTCCGTACACGTTATTCGTAGGACATACTCCGGACTCCTCTCCCTGACAACTACAATGTCCCCCATACACCTATGACGGACTAGTGGACCTGTAGGACTTCCTGGGCCAATTTCAGTATAATACGGCCAACCAGGGCCTCAATGAGGTCCACATGTGCAAGTTTTTTCCGGAATTGCTCATCGGGAACGCGAGGAGATGGTTTGATAGCCTGCCCCGTGGCAGTACCAAATCATATGGTGATCTAATGAACGCCTTCCATAGAAGGTTTTTCCAGAAAGCCGAAGCCCGAGAAAATTCGGCACAACTACTCTCAATCCGTCAAGGTCGCGATGAGAAGATCAGTGAATTCATGATGCGATTCAACCAAGAGTGCCTCCAAGTGGATGATGTTGACGATCTGCTTGTGATTTTGGCATTCTAGAATGGAATCTTGCCAGGGGCTCTTTACAAAGAGCTCGTAAAAAATAATCTGCAAACCACACAGGAGATGTGGGCCATTGCGGATCAGATCGCCCGTGCTGATGAGGCGGAAAGAAAGAAAAGAACCCTGGACAATACAGTCCGGAGTGACAAGAAAAAATCTGAGGATCGTGGCGACCAAGGGTGTCCGGCCCAGAGTGCCTTTGACCGACTGCAAAGGAATCCGATACAATCCCGATTAGGACGTCGTCCCAATCCGAAAAGGCCTCAGCCCCAGCCCCAGCCTCAATATGCACCCTTGACGAAGCCAAGGGCTGAAATTCTCGAACTTCATCCGGCAATGTTCGAGAAGCCCAAGCCAATGACAAAGTAAGCGGTGCGCCGGAACCAAGAGAAGTAGTGCTTCTTCCATGAAAACCACAGTCACGATACAGAAGAATGCCGTAACTTAGCAGTCGACATCGATGCTCTTGTCAAGGCAGGAGTATTGAAGAAGTACCAAGACCGGCATCAACAAGCCGGAAAAAAGAGACAGGGAAGACAAGCTGCGCTCCCCCTAATGACAAAAAGCAGAAGCAGCAGGATCCCGAAGGGGATAATGACGAACTCCATTATGATGGAGTCATCTAGACGATCGACGCCCTCCCAGCCGAGAAGACGAAGTCGTCCTTGAAGGCAGAGTCCCGAAGCTCTAACCGAGAAGAGCCGATTCACAAGCGCCTGAAGAATGAGGAAGTTATCACTTTCTTCGATGCTGATCCGCTTCCGGCCATTTCGCTGCACCAAGATGCCATCGTCATCCAAGCCGGAGTGGCGAACAAGCTGATCCACAGAGTCTTTGTGGATACTGGCGCTTCGGTCAACATTGTTTTTAAAGAATTATTTGATAAGCTGGAGATTGATCCAGCCAGAATGAATCCGGCCCCAATCCCCCTGAAAAGCTTCACGCAAGAAGAAACTTGCCCGGAGGGAGTGATCAGCCTTCCCGTCACTGTAGGGAAGGCCCCCACAAGTTCCACTACGGTCATCGAGTTTTTCGTAGTGAAAGCTCAGTCTCCGTACAACATCATCCTTAGACGAGATTGGCTCAACTCAGTTCGGGGGTATGTTCCACATACCACCTGATGGTCTAAATTCCACCAAGGGAGGAATCGCAACCATTCGAGGAGACCAAAAGAGGGTGAAGGAGTGCATGCACATTGCCCTAAAAAATGTCGAACCCTGTGTTCGGCACTATCAGGCATAGCAACCACAACAGCCTGAGGAGTTGAACGAGATACAGCCGGGACCGAACTCCATGGAAATAAAACTGTACGAAGATGATCCTACCTGGACTGTCAAGATGGGATTCGCCGGAACAACTCATTTTCGCAATCAAATAATCCAACTCCTCAGGGCTTACCGAGATTTCTTTGCATGGTCTCCGCTAGACATGACTGGAGTATCTCCGGACTTGATCCTCAGTCCGGCAAATCAGATAGAAGCAAAGACTATTCGCGGCAGAATGAAATCAAGTCATTCGTGACGAAGTTCGTCAATTGCTAATTACCGGGGTCATTTTTGAAGTAAAGTATCCAACGTGGATAGCCAATCCGGTCATGATCAAGAAAAAGGAAGGGGATGGCGGATGTGCATAGATTATACTGATCTAAACAAGCATTGTCCAAAAGATTGTCACCCGCTCCCCAACATAGATAAAAAAGTCGAAGCCTTAGTCGGCTTCGAAATTTTTAGTTTTCTTGATCTGTATAAAGGTTATCACCAAGTATTAATGAATGAAGATGATGCTTCAAAAATTGCGTTCATTACAGACTTCGGCATATTTGCCTATAAAAATATGTCATTCGGACAGAAAAACGTCGGAACAACATATCAAAGGATGGTGGATAAACTCTTTCGGCATCACATCGGCAAAACTGTTGAAGTATATGTCGATGACATCGTAGTCAAGAGCAAAAGCATTTCCGAATGTGTGGACGACCTACGAACAACACTCGACATACTTAGGCAATCCAACCTTAAACTCAACCCCCAAAAATGTACGTTCTTGGTGGATTCTGGAAAATTCATGGGGTGTTGGGTATCCAAAGAAGGAATTAAGGCAAATCCGGCCAAATTCCAAGTCGTTCAAGACATGGCAATGCCGAACTCAATCCATGACGTGCAACGACTAACCGGATGTCTAGCCGCATTAAACCGCTTCCTCTCTCAAGCAGCGGAAAAGCAACTACCCTTCTTCAAAATATTGAAGAAGGCCCTAAAGTTCGAGAGGGGTGAAGCACAAAGGAAAGAATTTGACGGGCTCAAAAGATATTTAGCCTAGTTCCCTATTTTGCCCGTACCAAAGGAAGCCGAAGCTCTCTCATTGTACCTAGCAGCTTCAGATGAGACGGTCAGTGCAGTTCTTGTACGAGATGACAGTCGGCGGCAGCATCACATCTACATCATAAGCCGAGCACTAAGAGGTCCAGAAACACGGTATCAACATTTAGAAAAGATTGTGTTGGCCTTAGTGAATGCGGCGAGAAGGTTGGGGCCGTACTTCTACGTTCACACAATACAGGTCCTCACAGACCTTCCACTTCGGCAAGTATTGACTAAGCCTGAGGCATCAGGAAGAATAGCAAAGTGGGAGATAGAATTGGGAGAGCATTCCATCGAGTATCTGTCCCGGAAAGCAATAAAAGGGCAAGCCTTGGCCGATTTCCTGGTCGAGGCCAAATATGATTAAGTTACTCTGGCAGATACCGAAATGGCCGAAAGAACACCCGAAGTTCCTGAAAAGGATCCCAGAATTGTTGGATAGGGTATGTGGACGGAGCATCTGGCAAAGCTGGAAGTGGAGCTGGTATACTGCTAATCGCACCGGACGGGCACAAAGTGAGCTATTCACTCCGGTACATGTTCCCTACTACAAATAACTAAGCAGAGTATGAAGCCCTTGTTGTCGGACTTCGATTAGCTCAAAGCCTCAACATCCAATCCATCAAGATCCACAGTGATTCACAAGTTGTAGTGGGTCACATAATCGGCTCAAGCGAAGCCCGGGGAGAAAAAAATGAAAAAATATCTGGAAAAAAGTACAAAATCTCCAACAAAGTTTTTCGTACTTCCAGATACATCGCATCCCAAGGGCGCAAAACAGCCGAGCATACATTCTAGTAAGTTAGCTTTGTCTTAAAGTTCAAAAGTGGAGGAATTACAGCATAGCAGCACTGATGCTACAACGGAAGTGCAAATGGTCATAACTTCACTGAACTGGATGACCCCCATACTCGAATATCTAGACAAAGGGCAGCTGCCGGACGATATGAGGCAAGGAAGATATTGTGCAGATCACTCCGGTATGAACTTCATCAAGGAACCCTCTACAAAAGTCCTACCCACAGCCGTTACTACGGTACATAGGACCGGACGAGACAGATTATGTCCTGAGAAAAGTCCATGGAGGATCATGCGGAAGCCATATTGGAGCCCGAGCCTTAGCCTAAAAAGTTATGAGGTGGGGGTACTACTGGCCAACCCTCATCAAAGACGCAGTCACCCTTGTCAAGAAATGTCCGAAGTGCCAAGTCCATGCTAATATTCCAAGAGTGTCGCAGACCGATTTAGCCACAATGCAAAGTCCTTGGCCTTTCATGCAATGGGGCATCGACATTGTGGGACCCTTGGAAAAAGCCCTGAGACAGATGCAATTCCTAATCGTAGCAATAGACTACTTCACAAAGTTGGTCGAAGCCGAACCGCTAGCCAAGATAACTAGCGCAAACGCCCTTGACTTCGTCTGGAAAAACATAGTATACCGCTTCGGCATACCTCATGTTCTCGTCTCGGACAATGCTACCCAATTCACGGACAAAAAATTCAAGGAAAGGTGCCAAGAGTTGAAGATCTAGCAACGTTTCACTTCGGTCGCTCATCCTCAAGCGAACGGACAGACCGAAGTCACCAATTGCACCATAGTGAAGGGGCTGAAGACTCGACTAGACCGAGCTAAAGGACTTTGGGTTGAAAACCTTCCACAAGTCCTATGGTCATATCGAACCACCCTAAGAACCTCAAATGGCGAAACACCGTACAGCCTAGTATATGGTACCGAAGCGGTCATTCCGGTCGAAATCGGCATGCCTAGTCCTCGCACACTAAACTTCGACACCGAAGTGAATGATGAAGGACTCAGAGCCGAACTCGATCTTGCCGAAGAAAAGAGGGAACTTGCCTTCATAAAAGAAGCCAGTACAAGCAGCAAGTAGCCCGATATTACAACCAAAGGGTGAAAACGCAGCAATTCCAAGTGGGTGATCCCGTCCTGAGAAACAATGAAGTGAGCCGAGCAGAGAAGCTTGGCAAGCTTGAAGCCACTTAGGAAGGGCCGTATCGGGTGAGCGAAGTTCTCGGCAAAGGGTCATACAGATTGGCCACACGTCTGGTGAACAAGTTCCCCATAATTGACATGCTATGAACCTCAAAAAGTACTACGTATAGATGGGCAGTATGTCAGTTCGGTTCTAGACGTAAGTCCGGTCTTTCTAGGACATTTGCGTCAGTTCGGTCTTATATTTTCTAGTCCGATCTTTGTATATTTTAATTACTTTTTATAAAATTCATTTTTATTCGTCTAGTGTCTGAAGTCCCATTTATGTACCATTATTTAATCTCAAAAGGCTGGCCGCCTTATTGAGAAATACCGAAGACACTAAAGTCAAAATCTTCTTTAGAATGTATAAGACTACATTGTCAAGGTTAACTAACTAAGCACTTCGTCATAACGAAGTGCATGTCTCAAGTGCGCGTAAGGAATTCCGATCCTAATGATAAAACTCGCCAAATAAGGACACAATCAATTTCGGTATAAAAGGTTCTACACCTTATCAAAGCCGAAGACAAAATTAAATAAAACATAATTCTGTAAATAAGCTAAGTGATGAGTTCACAACAGCAACACAGAAGTATTTTATTAACTACATATAAAGTATGTACATACATTCCTATCTATTACATTGTTAAGGTGCAGGGTCTTTTCGCTTACTACAGTACAACCAATTATTGGCGAAATCCGAAGGCTTTTTGGTTCGCAAGAAAGCATCTGAGTTAAAAGACCCACTTCCGATTCCAGCTCCTCCGGCATTGCTACTTCGGACAGTCGACCCTACAGGCTTCTTTCCACGCCTTTTAGACTGAGACTCCCTACCACTCAGGCGGGCCATATCTTCTCGTCAATCCTGATCAGTATGCTTCGGTTGCCAACGAATTGTAGCAAACTTCAAAGCCGGAACGTTTTCCAAGACCTTCTTTAAGTCCGGATGCCGAACCAGGGTAATCTTATATATCTCGGCAAGGTGACAAATTGCATCTATCTCAGCCCGATATTCATTACTGCACAGGCTGAACTGCATCTTCACCTCGCGACTACGCTGCTAGATCTCCCATATTTGATCTTCGACACCAGCGATTGTAATCCCACCTGCACTACGGATGATATCTCCGTACTCCTTATTCTCTTCTTTCAGCACTTTGAATTCGGCCTTCAAGTATGTGAGAGTAGTCTTCAATTCAACCATTTGAGCAAGCACTTCGTCATACTTGATTTGATCAGTACGAGCTCGGTTTTCCGCTTCGTCTAGAGCCGAAGAGTAAAGCTTCTTCCAGCGCAAAATCTCTAATTCCTTAGAGTTAAGAATACGGAGAAACTCTTTCAGTTCAGCATCCCAAGATACAGGAAACGAAGCAGTAGGCTACAGAAATCAAAAGCAGGAAATAAAAAGTGTAAATGGCGCAAAGTGAAGTGCAATAATTTTTCATTTCATTCATAAAAATCAAGTATAGGAAGAGGACAATAGAGCCGAAGTACACATTTAGCAAGCCTAGACTACCAAAGAAAAAATAAGGAGAGTGGTCATACTTCAGCATCGGCACCCCCCGCCTCTTCATTAGTCTTCGGCGCTGCAGTTTGAACTTCTTCATGCACAACCGGAGTGGTAGTGTCCTCCGGGTTCGGCCCAACTTCTCCTGCTCTTGCTCCTTTGGCGGAGAGGGCTCATTGTCCTCTAGAGACTTCGGCACCTCCTCTTCCTCTTCCTCTTCATCCACAACTGCCACCTCGGCCATCAGGGCGCAGGCGGCACCGGTCCAACAGTCGCCAGAATTCCGGCCACAAGATCATCGTGGTCCGTGCGACACGCAAGAACCACTTCGGCAGTAAGTAGTACGGGAGATGTGTCAAGAGCTTCTAGTAAGGGCAAGCTTTGGAGACGTGCAGCGATCTCCCTGGCATAGAGCGAGAATATCACCTCCGCTTCGGCATCGCGGTTCTCGCTCAGAATCCGGCTCAACCCGCCTACAAATGCGGCAAATTGTTGGCTCACAAAAAGTTTCTCCGTGTATACACGGAGAACTTCGCCTTGGGACGCGACTGCGACAGCCACCTCTTACTCCCGCTGCCTTGTCATCTGCTCTAGCCGAGTCTTCAAAACTCCGGCTTCATCCCTCGCAGCCTGCACTTCGACCTTTTTGCAGCCGTCAACTCAGCTTCGGCAGCAGCGGCCTTGTCATTGGCTCGATCTAAGGCGGCCTCTAAGGCCCTTGCTTCGGATGTCCTCTTGGAAGCATCATCTTTTGCCTTAGCCGTCGTGTCCCTGGCCTTAGCCAAGGACTTCTCAACCTTCCGGTGCCCAGCAGTACTCTTTTTAAGTTCGGCTGCCAGGATCCTGGACATCAACTCCAGTTTCTGCATTAGCAAAAGATTTCGTTAGTTACTTACAAAAGGAACTATTTGTTTTGAGCCGAAGTAAAAATACCTCGGAGATATCCTCCGGCCACGTCAAGGCCTCAGCAACGGAGCCCCTGTAGACCGAAGCCATCGGCAGTTCGGACAGCTGGGGTAGTGGGGGAACAATAGATTTACTCTTTTTATGTCGCCCTTCATCAACAATCCTATCCGAAGAGAACGAAGAGGACGACACCGGTTTTGGGGCGGGAGAAGTGGTGATCAGTGCGCCCTCGGTCTTTTGTTTCTTCGGCTCCTGCCCAGAAGCAGTGGAAGCCGAAGCAGCTGACTGCGGCCTCTTCGGCCTCCTCTTCTCCTCCGCGACATCTCCTTTGCCATCGAAGTTCTTTATCAAGTTCACTACAGACAGACAAAAAGTTATACAAGAATTTGTAAAGGAAGTACAGCGCAAGACTAGAACCTTCACCCTTCGTATTATCGTCTTCGCTAGATGAGAACTCGATCGCACCCCGGACGAGCTTGGACTCTGGAATTACTCGTGTAACCATCGGAATTTCTTTGATCGTTTCCTCGAGCTCGACTAGGGGTACAGTCGGGGGATGTTGCACCAAAGGGGACACAACCCAATCAAATTTGGTAGCCTCGGTCATATTGTAAAAGAAATACCGGGACTGCCACTTCGGCCATTTAGTTTTGGTTTTGGCTTTAAAAACATTGATCGGGGTCAAGTAAAACCAAGACCCTTTCCTCTTAAATTGAAAGAACCGAAGCACCAAGTCTAAGGTCAGTTCATACCCAAGCTTGTGTACTTCAGCAGCTAAAACAGTCAAATGCCTCCACGAGTTTGGAGTCACTTGACCCAAGGGTAACTTAAATTTCTCTAATAAAGCTACGAAGACCGGGTGTAAAGGAAACCGAAGCCCGCACTCTAAGCAGACCTCGTACACCACTTCATAATCCGCATCGGGAAAATCCGCCCTATTGTCCCTACAAGGCACGATTACAATACCCCTCGGTAAATCGTAGCAATGATACAGCGTGGTCGCAATGTCGTCGGTCTGAATCGACCAGAAACTACCTAACGGCGCAAAACTGCTTTTTTCCGACCACTAACGCTAGGTTGGGGCGCCTCTATCATTCTACACTCTTCATCACGGCGAAAGATTGAGATTGACAGAGATAAGCAGTTCACGGCGAAAGATTGAGATTGACAGAGATAAGCAGTTCGCGGTGAAAATTCAAGGAACATTTCTGCGGAATCCGATCGTAAAAACTTGAAATTTTACAGCGAGTATTGCGAAAATAGATATGGGAAAAGTTTGGAATGGCAGCAAAAGCTAGTTTTATTCAAAAAGTCGCGACGATTCGTATCCCGCTTTTTCGGGATTCGAGTTGGCGCATTAAATGCAGAGGCGTACGCTGTATGCTTGTCCACGTCAGCATGGTCTTAACTCCGGCCATACCGAAGTGACCGATCACTCCGGCTCCCACAACAAGTTCGTAGTGCCACACAATAAGCATTACCTCACTTATTGGGAGGGGTAGTGATGAGATATGGCCCAAAACCCTCGAGCCCAATGAAGAGGCCCGGTTAATTTGGCCCATTAACAACGATAGGCTCGAGAGAATCGGTCCAACCCATTACGGTTGTAGTTCGGTAATGCTGCACTCCGGTCCAGAGAGCACAAACAGAATAAAGCTCACAACTCACTCCGGGCCCAGTAGCTTCTCCAGTGCAAGATAAGTCAACCGGATCACTCCGGCTCGGATATGAGCAACGCAGTACCAAGCACTCTGGCATAGCCGGAGTGAGGTACTAGGCAACTCACACTTGTAACTTTTCTACTATGTGTACAACTAGCGGTTATACAATGGTGACGTGTACCAACACGATCACCACCCACGATCTCAACCACCAACAACTACTCTGAAGCAGTTGCATGCCACCTTATTGGGCCTGTGAGCCCAATCTTAGCATATCCATGTGTATAAATAGCACCTTTGATAGCTAATTTAGTTTTAGAATGACTTTACTTGTAATCTGCAGAACTAAAGCAAAATACACGAGTGCTCTTTTTCCTCCCGTGAATGTAGATTTACACAGTAAATCGAACCACGTAATTCCCCGTATTCTTTAAATTCAGTCATTAATTACTCACCCTAAAATTTATACTCGATCATATGTGGATAACTAGGTATGGAGATATACAAAGTTTAGGGCGCTTGGCTTACTTGAGAACGTGCATGTGGAGGAGAATATGAACGTATAGTTTGCAGATAAAATTGGGGTCGCGGCGGAGGAGATCGGCCTCCGATACGATGGCGATCTGGGACTTCCATAGCACCACGATGATGTCGAAGTATCTCGTAAAAGAAAAAAAACTTTAAATTAATATTTTAAATTCATACTAAGTTTTGGTAGAAATGTGTGCCGAGAAAGTGAAAGTCAAACTAAGCCAAATATAAATGAATGAAGGTAATAGTAAGCAGTACGGATTGGCTTATATTCGTGACCGGTAATTATATACTAACATGTTCTTGCTTATACGTGTTGATAATATTTTGACGTTTGTTACTCGTTGCTCGGATTTCAATTTTGTTCGGCTGTGATTGAATTAATTATGTAATTTTATTATTTTGTGTTTTTTATTTTGTTTTGTTGAATTCATGCGTGGCTTCACCGGCGACACAAATCTTTATAGAATAAGCGTAAGTAGTAATATAGCGCAACAAACGCGAATATTAAAGATTTCTTAATAGAAGGTCCTAAATTTGAATTTTACCGTTAATATTTAGTGTGTGGTTAATTTAATGTTGTTATCGATTGATCCGGGATACGACTCCCTCCGACAAAAGACGTGATAGATTCCCTTCGCTAGAGAAACACATGGT